>JARHUK010003149.1:0-23710 GCA_031001725.1 Pseudopyricularia javanii | reverse complement strand
CTCCACCAGAACTTCCACCCCTTCCACCCCCACCCGATGTTCTCCATGCCCGTCCCGGCCGCTCGGTGCAACCAGCCCTGGAACTCCCACGTCTTGACGCAGCTGGTGTCAATAGTCGGGTCCAGCTTCCAGCGCGACGCAACCCAGGCCTGGTGGTTGTCAATGTGGCGGTCCATTTCGGATCTGGATGGCAGCTGCTCGACTCCACGCCAGCTTTGGGCCCCCAAGAGGTAGAACAGAACATTAGCTTCTATGTCTTACTACTAGAACTGCAGCGAAAAAAGGGGCCGCAAGATACACTCACACATTGCTGATGGCCTGCGCGCTGAGGTCTGCAAACGTGAAGCCGTTGCTCTTCCCGAAGGCGCTGTAGCACAGCATCGCGCAGCTGTCGGCGTACGCCGGCGGGAACATGTTCATGTACAGCCTGTACAGCGGCGGACCCGCGTAGCCATGGGCCCCAGGAACGCTCGTGTCGACAAACGGCGCGACGGACCAGTCAGCCGCGTAGCCCGTGCAGCAGACGACCGCGCCGACGTCCTCCAGCACCGTGCCATCCTGCAGCTCGACCCCCGCGGGTCCCACGAAGCGCCTGATCCCGTGCACGCTGGTCACGCTCCCCGCCCTGAGCGCGTCCACGATCGTCTCCCACACGCCCGTCAGCTTGAGCGTCAGGGACGGGTACGGCTGCAGGCGCCAGGCCGGGTCGAGAGGGCCGTTGGTCAGGCGCGCGGCAAGCGCAAGGCCCGCATCCGTCAGGCGCCGGTAAAGGGTTGGCGCGTACCGCTGCAGGAAGAAGCCGATCTGGCGCCGGCGCCAGGTTATGTTGAGGTCGGCGGGCTTTCCTTTGATCCAGCGCCGGATGGGTAGGGCGCCGGAGCGGTGGGAGAGGTAGACTTGGCGGGCGTGCGGTATCAAGTCTGGGACGATGTCGCCTGCTGACGCGGACGTTCCTGCTACCAAGACAATCTTGTCTTTGAACTGCTCTGGTCTTTTGGGGAGTTGGATGTGTCAGGCCGGTCCGTCGGATGGAGCGAAAATACGAATGAAAAAACGGCGTGAGCGGTCGTAGGGGAGGTTCAAGAGGTAGAGAAAAAAAACTTACGATCGGTAGGACTGGCCGTGCATCAATGTGCCCTTGAACTCTTCCTGGCCGGGATACGTAGGCATTTTGGCTCGAGTCTGGTACCCGTGGCAAAAGACAACCTTGTCGAACTCGAGCTCTTCCATGACGCCCCCTGTTTTCTCAACTTCAAGCAGCCACTTGGTATCGGCCTCGTTCCTGACTACGCGCGTGACGGTGGTGTCGAAGACTATGTGCCTGGTCAAGTCAAAGTGCTTGGCATAATCTTCCATGAACTCTTGAAAGTGGCTAGCCTTCATATACGGCGGATACTCTGCACTGAATTGGTCAAAACCCAATAGTTGTAAAAAAGGAGGGCACATAGCAGTGTTGGATCAAAGCATGGAACGTACTGTCGCTGATTGGAAAATCGGCAAAGCCGCAGGGGTATTTGCTAATGTTGGCCTCTGTCCGTGGCAGGGCGGTCGTATAAGCCGGATTGTCGCCGTATGACCAGAGACCTGCGACCCTGGAGCGGCGCTCGAAGGCGGTAACGCTGAAGCCATCTTCGCGGAGAACCTTGAGCATAGAAAGGCCTGTCGGGCCTGTGCGGGTGGATGAGTTCCTGTTAGGATTGCGCGGAAAGACATATCAGTATTGCCGCTTACCTGTGCCAATCACGGCAACTGTGGTGTTTTGCATGACGTCTTGGATGGTGTGTATGTGTGTACAATATATATGCTGCCTGGATAAAAAGCCTTGATGAGATTTTTATTCACCAGACTTGTCGATGCTCGTCAGTGCAAGGACAATGCGACGGGCATCACTTTCTATAAGTACTAGTCTATTATCTACCCGATGTGCCATCCTTCTCGGACTCAGACTCGGCTGTGCCTTGAACGGCCATTCCTGATTTGCGGGGATGTTGCACCCCTCATAACTGGCGTCAGGCCTTGTTCTTTAGTGCTGACTGCTGGTCTACTGTGGCCTTTGTCAAAGATGGACTTGAATGTTTCCCTGCCGAGACATTTCCATACCAATGCCACATCGTCATTCATCATCCATCAACTCAAATCATTACATTGCTTGGTATATCGAGGCCTAAATCACACACCTTCGGAACCGGACATCATCGAAACTCTCCACAACAACCTCCAGCCATTTGGCCCCTGCAGCAAAGATTTCAAGCTCAGCTTTTAGCCTCCGCCGTCACCTGCTTGCTGTCGTGCGTCTGCGCCAGGAACACGTCGTCGCCGTTTAGCTGATACTTGGAAGACTTGCGCGCAGACACTCCGCGCTGGAACATGACGTCCATCTCGCCAAACGTGCGGTCCTTGGTCTCGAACAGGCGGAAGTAGCCCCAGATCCAGGTCAGTGTCGCTACGCTGGCCCAGAAGAAGGCCTTTTGTTGCATTCGAGAAACTGTCAGCTAGCTCTTTCACGATGCGGGAGGACATAAAGAGAAGAATGCGGAAGGATAAGTGAAAAATGCTGGACCCACCGTCTTCCCTTTCAGGTTCCAGTCTCCCGGAGCCAGCATCTTTGGCTGCAGAGTGCCGGCCCCAATCACGTTGCCGAGGTAGTAGGTGGTCCGGCCCAGCACGACCGTCTGAGTGCGCAGCCTCGTCGAGCCGATCTCCGACACGATCGTGTACACAATCGGCCCGACCGTCAGGCTGTACACGCCCAGCCAGGCGACGCACAGGAACGACTGGGCGTACGCCAGCTCCGTGGTCTGGTTCGCGGGGATGGCGAGGAAGCCGATGGTCCAGAGGACCACCACGAGTCCCGAGAAGCCGGCGATCCAGATGGTGCGCCGCCCGAACCTGTAGATCAGGCCCCACGACAGCACGGTCCCGATGAACGCCACGCCCTTGCCGCCCACGCCGATGTAGTACGATATGTCGTCCGCCACGCCCGCCTGCTGGAAGAAGAAGGTGCCCGAGTAGCACAGCGCGCCGCCGTTTGTGATTTGCGACAGGAAGCTCATGCAGGCGATCTCGGTGCGGCGGCGGTTGGTGCCGCGGAAGGCATCCCAGTACGACGTCCCCTCGCGCTCCTCCACCTCGAGCTTGTTGGTGTGCACCATCATGGCCACCGTGGCGTCGAGGTCGACGTTCTGGTGCGGCTCCGACAGCCGCGCGAGTGAATGCTTCGCCCTGTCGAGCTGGTTCGTCCGCACCAGGTGCCAGGGGGACTCGGGCGCGAAGTAGGCCGCAATCATCAGCGGGACGGGCCAGATCCACTGCAGGGCAAAGGGGATGCGGTAGCCCCACTGGTCCTTGCGATTCACCAGCCCGGCCAAGACCGCCGTGGACAGGAACTGCCCGATGACCCAGCACAGGTTCACATAGGCGGTCAGGTAGCCCCTGATGGCGAGCGGGGTGACCTCGGCGGCGTAGGCCGGGCCCGTCGTGGCAAAGACGCCCCAGGGTATGTTGCTCAGGATCTGACCGGCCAGCTGGGCCTCGATGTTTGGGGCGAAGAAGGAGATGAAGATGAAGCAGCCGAGGGACCCCAGAGAAAAGATGAGGACCTTGCGGTGGCCGTAGCGGGAGGTGAAGTAGCCGTTGAGCAGGGCGCCGATGATGTTGGAGAATGCAGACGTGATGTTGAAGGCCTGCTGCCACTGTGAAGAGATCTGGTACCCGGACTTGTCGTTGAGCCACTCGCCGTACTTTCTGCGGAACTCGGGGTAGCCAAAGAAATTGCCGATCAGGGTGACGTCGTAGCCCTCCATGATGATGGTGGACGAGATGATGATGGACCAGAAGGCGGCGCGCTTGTAGGTCTTGAGGCCCTGGATCAGCCCGATGCTGTGCTCGTGCGCGGTGGCCTCGGCGGCCTGCGAGGTGAGGACCTTGTCGTCGATGCCGGCGTCATTGAGCTGCGAGAGGTGGCTCCGCCCAGGCCCCTTCTCGGTTTGGATATGGTCGCCATCCTGAGGTGTGGTGCGGGACTCTGCCCTGATGTTGTCGTTCGACATTTTTGAGGTTTTCGCTTTCTTTCCAGCTGGGTTGCCTGTCTACTGCAGCTTCTGACCTTGTGGGTGTTGGTTCCGCAAGGTCAGGCTTGAGAGAAATCCCAGGAACCAAGCTGATCAATATGGTGCAACTAGAGGCGTTATATGTGTACCAAACAGCCGGGAGCCCCTCATCATCCCCCGGAACTGCATGCCCATGTTCCCGAACCTTTGGAAGATGGGCGACGGACCGCGTGAACTGTAGCACTGCTCTCTTACTGGCCCCCTCAAAAGTCTGTCGCACATCAGGATAAAGTCAAATGTGATCTCCTTGTTGGATAATAAGACGACTTACATATCCCGAGTGGGGTAATGGGGGTACCATTGGTGGGATTTTACCTCGAAAGACAGCGTGGGATGCAAGCTGCATGGATGTCGGATGTTTTCGAGCGTGGGTGGCTGTCAGTTTGGGGTTTTGGGGAAGCTGGGGTAAATCTGGGGAAAAGCTTCTTGCAGGCGAGGGACAACTCTGTCTTGAATTGTCAGATATACTGGGACAGTCTTCTGGATTTGTCTCGAAACGGTCTAGTTCTGCGTCGTCTCAAGTAAGAAGCCAGGTGATGACTAGCGCCCTATGCATGCCTTGACCGGATATTAAAGCCGGGTCCCGAACCAAGGTAAGTAAGCGTCCTGTTTACTACAAGTGTATTGCCCAGTTTATAGAACAAAAGCAAAGAGCTTCGTGTTGAGGAAACGTGTATATTCCGCTAACTGTCTTTACAAATCATTTGCCATTGCAGTTTACAATCATCCAAAGGATGCAATATTCAACCGCCCAGACAACATCTACCACTCATACACACCATCCTTGTGGATTAGGTTGCCGATGTCCGCATCCCTCTTGCCCTCGATGATGGACAAAAGCGTTTGGCCGGAAACCTCTGGGTCACCAGCAGAGCCGTACATTGTCCTCATCTCCTCCGAGCGACCCCTCAGGTTCGATACGACGAGGCCTGGGCACATGAGAAACACCTTGGGGGCACCCTCTCCATTGAAGACGATCGACTCGATCTCGGCGACCATGTTAAGTGCAGACTTGGTGACGTCGTATGGGAGACCCGGCTCTCCCAGCTTCTTGATATGTTGTGCGGGCAGGCTCTGGATGAACTTGTGCGAGCCCATGCCGCTGCTGATGTAGACGGAGCGCGGGTCCGACGACTTGGCCAGGAGCGGGCGGAAGGTACTCGAGACGATGTAGGGCCCCGCGACGTTGGTGGCCAGGATGTCGGAAAAGTAGCTGTATAGGTCCTTTTCGTAGTTGGTGCCATCGACAAACCCCATGGCGCCGTTGTTGACGAGCACGTCGAGGCGGCCAAACTCCTTTTCCACGGCGGCGGCGGCGCGCTGGACGGATTCGACATCGGTCTGGTCCAGCTGCAGGGTCGAGAAGGTGCCCTTGATGCCCTCCTTGGCCTTGAGCTCCTTGACGGCGTCCTCGGCCTTTTCGATGGTGCGGCCCGACACGATGACGTGGTAGCTGTCCGAGGCGGAGGCGATGACCTTGGCGGACGCGAAGCCGACGCCAGAGTTGGCACCTGCGGATGAAGCGGTTTTTGTTCTTGGTTAGAAGGATCTCATTTTTGATTTGCTTGGGAGTGTGCGGCGATGGACATACCGGTGATGAGGACGATGGTAGAAGGAGACATTTTTGATGGCTCTTTAATAGAGTCAAGGAGATGGTTAAAATAGGGGATGGACTGGTTCAAGGTATGATAGAGATTTGGGTAGAAGCAGGCTTTGTGTTTGGTGTTGATGATGATGATGGTGATGATGATGTGTGAATGTCCGTTCTTGCAAGAGCAGGACAGCTCGCTTTATATATCTAGTTTCCCACCACGGCGCCCGGAGGCACCCGTGTGGATGTGACCCAGGCCATTCACATTGGGTATGGGCATATCGCATACCTGACGTCGATGATACGAGAGTTACATGACAATGCCATTTGCAAAAAAAATGCATGCACGCATATACACTCTTAGGATTTAAGGCAAAGTATCGGATTTAAGACCGTTTATTACTTTCCCAGGAGGGCAAGTGCAATAAGCAGGGGTCGGTGTTTTTAGCAGGCGCTAAACCCGATGAGGATAACAATCCCACGGACATAAGAAAAGCGGCGTAAGATTTTTGTGTGATGGCGCAGGAGCTGTTTATGATTAATAATTAATTACCTGTAATTACGTAGGTGATCCTTGATGATTGCAGCCTACCCAGATTGTTGCGAATTATGGTTGGCAGGGAGAATATTGTTTCTATCATCGTGCTAGATACATAGATGGGTAGGTCCTATATCTTAACTTGTCCACTCAGTGGGAAGGCCGAACAGAGTCTGGATTGACACAGACCTTGTTATACTGAACCCTGAGCTCGGAAAGTCATGAAGCGGGTTTAGCTCAGTTGGGAGAGCGTCAGACTGAAGTCAAACTTCGGTCCAGTCAAATGGATATCTGAAGGTCATGTGTTCGATCCACATAAACCGCATTCGCTTCCTTTTTGCTTCGCGACTGCCTGGGACACCGTTGAATTTTTCTAGGTTACATACAGTCCACGACGGATGGATGGATGGATGGATGGATGCAGACAGCGAATGGGTTGGAACTTCAATCCACGGGGGTTTAGCTTATTTTTTGAATTCCATGCCTACATACTATACATCAGCCGTGATATTTTTTGTCTTGGCTGCTTTTGTCGAGCTAAGCGACGCCAACAGCCATGGAGTGGAAGTGGGGGTAGAAAGAGAGCCAGAGCTTCAACCCCGCGTATTTCGCAGTCAATACTAAAATTCCCCGACGGAAATCATCCCACATCCTGATCCAAGACCACGGCTTTGTTTTCATGAGACAATGGAGCACCTGTCGCCCGCGGGAAACAGCCAACTTCACCCTGTCACGCACGATGCCGCGACGGCCGTGTCTGTCCGACCATACCGCTCGCACAAGGTGCCGGCGTGCGACCGATGTAGGACCAGGAAGCTGCGCTGCACCGTCGACCTCAAGGACAAGCCGTGTCTGCTATGTCGCCTGCACAGCGCAGAATGCGTTCGTCGCGGCCCTTCTGACTGCCCGCAGTCCGCCGGCCATCAGTCGTCGAGTAATTCTCGGACTGCGGCCACTGGCACAACCCTGAACGGCAATGACGACGCCAGCTCGTCCAAGCCCGGCTCCCGACGGAGAAGTCGTTCCAGGTCGCCCAAGCGTCGCCGCACCACAGATCAGGCTTACCCACGACGCGCCTCGGCCCCTGATACACGCCACAGCAGTCCCGCCGACGACACGGCCCCTCATGACCGGCCTTTTGCCATGGTCGGGCCCGAGTCGGCCGAGGACCTGCACGTCATTGAGCAGTTCATCTCTGTCCAGCAGAGGACGGCATCGGCATCCATGGGTGGTACGCCCGGCGAGACATCCTCCGGCGAGGCCGCAGGCCACCGGAAAAGAATGTTCAATCTCGTCTCCAAGGATCCCACCAACCCGGTCGTGTCGCGCAACGTGCCTCGATATCGCGCTGGCTATGTGGTCGCCCGCGTCCCCGGGAAGACCCAGCAGGAGATCCTGGAGCAGATCCTGGGTCCATTAAAGGACGAGCTCATCGATGTGTATGTAAGGCCTACGGCTTCATTGTGTAATCTTCCTCCTCGTCCTCTTCCAGGAATACAATTGCTAATGTAAAAATGCAGCTATTTCCGCAAAAACCATCCCGCATTTCCCATCCTGGACGAAACCGCATTCATAGCGGCTAGGGAACGCGATAGCATGCAGATGATTTCTCCCACCCTGGTCTGCTACGTCTACGCCACCTCCCTCATCTTCTGGCGCTCCTCCCCGATACTGCGCAAGCACCCCAGGCCCGATATCACCTACTGCCTGAACCAGTGCGTCTCGGCGCTCCAGGAGGACTTCCACGCCGCCAGCCTGTCCACCGTCTACGCCGCGCTCCTGGACCTGAACGGCAGGCCTACCACGGCCGTCACCTACAACACCATGCTCAACGGCCGCGTCGTCGCCATGGCCCACCTGCTGGGTCTGAACCGCGACCCGGAGCGCTGGGACCTCAGCGACCAGGAGAAGAAGCTGCGCGCCAGGCTCTGGTGGGGCGTCCTGATCCACGACAGATGGTCTTCCTTTGCCTACGGTGTCCCGCCCAGCATAGCTCAGAGCCAGTACGACGTGCCACTGCCCGACAAGTCCGTCCTGTCCACGCCGGGCGTCGGCCCCGACAGGGACCGCGACCGCGCCGCCGAGGGCTTCATAGCGCTCTGCGGCCTCACGGAGATACTGGGAGACATACTGCCGCTGCTGCATGATCTACGGCGCAAGTCCGGCAACACCTCTAGGAGGCGGAGGGACCTCGAGAGCGACCTCGAGGAGTGGGAGTCAAACCTGCCCGAGTTCTTGAAGGACGGAGGGAAGAAGACCGGGGTGCACAGCAAGTCGCCTGTTTCAGGCTCGAGCAGCTTGTGGTTGGGCTACCTCGCGGTGAAGATGCTGTTGTGTCGAATTAACCTCCGGGTAAGCGGCAGCTCAGGGGCTTTGACCAGTAGTCGGACGGGCGATCATGTTGTAATGCTAATACAAACCTTCTCGCCCGTTGTAGGAGGCGTCACCATCAAACCAGTCAATCGACTCCGAAGAAAAGAACTACCATCTCTCCAAGTTGAGGAGGGTTGCAGAAGCAACAGTCGACTTTTTCTGCTCCCTGAGTGAGGAAAACCTGCTCTCGGAGTTCTGGTGGCCCTGTAAGCTTTTCCATCTTCACCCTTGCTCGTTTGATTCACAGCGCTGACATGATCCAACGCCAGATACGGCATACCACCTCGCCTCGGTGACATTCCTCCTACTGAGATGTGCGATAGAGTCCACCGACCCGGCAGCCTCCGAATCGTGCCGCTCGTATGTCGAACGCCTCCGTACCCAGCTGCACGAAGCCCGCGAGCAGTCCGGCTGGGACCTGGGCGACATCTGCCTCGCCCAGTCCGAGGAGTCGGTGGCCAAGGTCGTCGCGGCCAGCCACACGGGCGCCGAGGCCGTGGGCGGCAGCGTCATGGGAATCGAGCTCCCTCCGACCACGGTGCTCCCCATCCCGGACGCGGACGCGGACTTGCTTTTCCAGGGCGATGCCGCGGGTGGGCAGATGGGCATGTTCACCCACCAGAACATGCCCGGGTACAACACCATCGATCCGTTGGGCTATCCGTGGGCGGATCTGTGGGATATGTTCAATGCCGATGGGAGCGTCATCAACTGAACGGGGGGCGGGCGCGGGCGCGGGCACGGGCGTGGGCACGGAAATCGCAGACGCCAGTAGCTGTTGGTGGGTCTTGGTTTCCGACGGACAACGTCAGGGACATGTCTACGTACCAGGGTGCCTCTCTTGGTGCAGCATCAGAGCTGATTAGCCGGGCCATAGGTGTGCATGTGATTATATGCATGCTTCGGAAAGCAAAAGATAACGCTCATGGCAGGCATCCCGAGGAATGGGGTGTGCAAACTACATGACAATAACTCAATATATCACCATCCCAAACCTCATCTCTTACCTCCTCCTAATATAAATACCATCTTCATCTTCCTACGTCGCTCCACAACATAACAATCCCAACTTCTCCGAGTTTCTCCCCAACTGTTTCACCGAAATCAACGACCATGGCTGAACTCCCTCAACCTCACCAAAACGTCGACGCGGCCGCTCTCCAGCACGCAGCCGACACCCACCTGCTCTCCTACGGCTCCCCTTTCAACGATGAGATCATAACCCGCGCGGAAGGTGTCTTTGTCTACACCGCCACCGGCCGCCGCATCCTCGACTGGACCTCGGGCCAAATGTCCTGCCTGGTGGGCCACGGCAACCCGGAGGTTGTGTCTACAATCCAATCCCATGCCAGGCACCTCGACCACCTCTTCAGCGGCATGCTCTCGCCACCCGTCATCGACCTGGCGTCCGAGTTGGCCAGGCTCCTCCCGCCCCAGCTGAGCCGCAGCATGTTTCTTTCCACGGGCGGCGAGAGCAACGAGGCCGCCATCCGGCTCGCCAAGTGCGTCACGGGCAAGTGGGAGATCGTCGGCCTGAGCGCTAGCTGGCACGGCATGACCGGCGGCGCGGCGGGGGCGCAGTACCACTCGGGTAGGCGGGGGATCGGCCCCCCGATGCCGGGGAACTTCGCCCTGCCCGCGCCCAACGCCTACCGCTCCGTCTTCCGGCACGCCGACGGCTCCTACGACTGGCGCACCGAGCTGGACCACGGCTGGGCCATGGTCGACAGCGCGTCGGCAGGCTCCCTGGCCGCCGTCATAGTCGAGCCCATCCTCTCCAGCGCCGGGATGCACGCCCTGCCGGACGGCTACCTGGCCGCCATGCGGACGCACTGCGACCGCCGCGGCGCGCTCCTCATCCTGGACGAGGCGCAGACCGCCATCGGGCGGGCGGGCGACATGTTTGCTTTCCAGCACGCCAGCAACGGCGGCGTGGTCCCGGACATACTGACGCTCAGCAAGACGCTGGGCAACGGCCTGCCGCTCAGCGCCGTCGTGACCAGCGACGCGACGGCGGCGCGGGCCAAGGAGAAGGGGTTCCTGTTCTTCACGACGCACGTCAACGACCCGCTCCCCGCCGCGGTGGGGCTCAAGGTGCTGCAGATGGTGCAGCGGGACGGGCTGGTCGAGCGCTCGCGGCGGCTGGGCGGGAGGCTGCACGCCGGTCTGAGGCGCCTGCAGGAGCGGTACGCCTGCGTGGGTGACGTGCGCGGGAGGGGCCTCATGGCCGGCGTCGAGATCGTCTCCGACAGGGAGACCAAGGAGCCCGGGCTGGAGCTGGCCGACCGGCTGGCCAAGAGGATGCTGGCGTTGGGCGTGTCTGCAAACCTGGCCACGATGCCCTCGTTCGGGGGCGCGTTCCGGATCGCGCCGCCCATCACCATCTCTGAGGAGGAACTGGACCTGGGGCTGGGCCTCATGGAGGAGGCCTTTCGATCGACGGAGGGATCTATGGCTATAGGCCGGTAGAAAGACTAGTCTTTGGACATTATGAACACTGTACTTTTGATCCAGTCAATGAATTTACGAGAAATAAATGCAAGAAATTAATGAATGACATGTTATTGATTTATCTGGTGGCCGCTTAGAAGCCAAAAACACTGGTCAAATATCCCCAAAGGTTTTTTTGCCTTCCAAGGCAACTTCTTGTCTCATTTGTCGACATGAGGAAATAAAATTGCGAAGAACAAACGCAACGAACAATCATTCTCATGAACAAAGCTCTCTAGAGAGTGATACGGGACGAACAAACGAGACACAGATATCGTACCGGCCCAACACAAAACCTCGTAGTGATAATGACAGGCAGAAAAGTAGAAAACAGCGACAGATGCAGCGCTCTGAAAATCACAAAGATGTTGATTTGGGCAAGATTTTCCTCAGAAAACCACCTCGAGTCAGAAAACGTACTGACGCAGACATGCTAGACAGCACTGCCGCCATCGACATCCATTGCATTCTCGTCATAAGGCACCCGATAGCGCCTAACAGGCTGAGAGGCCCCGTTGCCGTTTCCCACACGGCTAACAAATGAAGTTGCCGGATTGGTGGCCTGGCTAGCGTTGTCAACATCAACACTGTTGTCGTCCTCGCTGCCGGCGGACTCGAGCAGCTTTGTGATCGAGTCGATGGCTTTCTGCAGTTTCTGTTGCTCGTCCTGGAGTTTCTTGCGCTGTGCGGCGACGTGGGGTTCCTCTGCCATCAAAGCCTCGATCCTGTCTTGAGATGGCACCGCTATAAACATCGATCGTTAGTCTGGGCCGCCAGTTCGCACTTCAACTTTGGAATCGACACTTACCGCCCAGCTCAAGCTTCTCGTCGAGATAGCTCCTGGACAAACTGTCCACCATCCTCGGAACCGACTCTGAGACGATGGCGAGCGCGATGGAATCAATGAATCGCTTAGCCGCCGTCAAGTAATAGCCTCTAACATGCGCGCAAATTTCCAACTCGCGGGCATACTCGTCTGGGCCCAGCAGGTGCAGGTTGTTATCCTTCTCTTTCTTTTCCTGGGCCGTCAGTTTGTCAAGGTCTTTGTAGGCAGGGGAATCTCTGCCCAGGCTTTCCTGGTGGGTTCGCCAGCGCACCTGTACAATCGGGAAACGTTAGCTTTGTTGAAACATATATTCCCGTACATGAGGCGGCCCCAACTTACTTCATATCGTCGGTGGTAAAGAATCTCTCGCTCGGCCCGCTTGTGGCGCTCGAAAGCTTCATTGTCCCGGGTGTAAAGACGCCTGCTTTCTCGCTTGAACAAGGCCGACAGAGCCTGGGAAAGCTGTTCCTTTTGCTCTCTGACATAATCTTCTAGATGCACCTTGGCTTCCCGGAACGCAGCCTTTGTGCGCAGCTTCTCAAACGCCGCTTCCAAAACTTCGTTGAGAGTGCGGCGCAAAAGGCTCACAAATTCATTTACGCAGTCGTCAATAGGATTCGCCCAGCGAGAGATCGCTTCCAGTGATAGCTCTGGGTAGATATCAGGCGGCGTGACATCGGGCTCTCCATCGCGGGCGCGGGCTTGACACCGCCTGCGGACAGTTGCCAGGTCGTTCTTAACAGCACCAAGCGATGGCTGCGGCGGCGGCTGGATAGCCCTGAAGCCCTCTTCTTGCTTTATGGCGGTATGATAGCGTGGCCGCTTCGGGGTTCCGTTCGCATCTTGTCGGCCCTCGAGGAAGCTGTCACGTCCCCGGCGACGAACCGGCTGCCTAGGTACAACTGGCGTGTCGTCATCGGCAGTAAGGTCAATGGAGACAGAGCTGTGAAACGACGAAGGTTCAGTGGGGGCTACACTGCGCCGAGATTGAGGAGTCATAGGGCTTTTGACGACTGCGGGCTGGTTGGATGTCTTGACGATGTACCGGGGCTTGAGGCCGATGATTTTGCGCTCAAAGTCGTCGAGAAGCTGCTTGCAGCGCGAGTCAAAATCTCCGGTCATGCCATGCCTAATGCGATTCATGAAACCAAATAAAGCCTCACGCAGCTCAGCGTAGGGGTGCTCGGGGGTATCGGGCAGCTTGGCCAAGTCGGCATTGACTTCCTCCACCCGGCTGAAAATCGTTTCCAGAATGCCGGGCAGGTTGCTGCAAAACGCCCGGCTCAGCGTTCTGGACAGAAATACAACAAGCTGGTTCAGGCCACAGCGATCGTGGTATTTCTGGAATTGATTCGGCCAAGCATTGACCCCCTCGGGACCTCGTCCATTGAAAAAGGCTTCCTCAAAACTGGTTTGCTCTTCCGGTTCGATGGGCTGCCGGGCTGTGACGAAGAAGCCATGCCCAACTTTGTGCTGCGTGCCTTCTAGCATTCCGAGCCATTGTTCGTGCCGTCCGGGTGGGAGAAGGTCTGCTTTAGTCAAGACCCCAACAGTCCGACCCTGAGCATTTTCTTCTCGGATGGTGGCCAGAGTGAACGAGTTCTCGGCGTCGCTGTTCATGGGAACAGCACACATGATGATGGCATTGGGGTCGGAGATGTACTTTCTGGCCATGTTTTCCACCACTTTGACCAGGTAGCTGCGTGAGGAAGTATAGTCCGAGTTAGTAATTTTGCAAACACCGCATTTCAACAACAGGACTGAGCAGATACGTACTGGTCCTCCACATGTCTTGTGGCCTTGATGAGTCCGGGCATGTCGTAGAAAGAGATGTCTGGAAGATTTGGGCCAGATATCTGCAGCGCCACTGTGTTCGGGCTGAAGTCGATTGGCGCATTTGCTTCCTCCTCGCTCAACCTCGTATCATCTGCAGGGGCATGAGCTTGAGGTATGTATATTCTGTGCGATTGGTGATGGTTGAGTATGGCGACTTGGGCCCATCTAATTGCAGTGCGGATCTTGTCGTCGTCCTTCTCACTACATTGCCAGAACTCTTTGATAACGCGTGGCTGGGGGGACCATGGGCCAAACCTTTCCTCGCCGGTCAAGATGGTATCTCTGTTATTGTTGTACGAGTAATCTTGCTGCAAAGAGATTCGGAGGCTCCAGGATTCGCTTTTCGATAAGCGAATGTGCACCGGACAGCGAGTACACATACCCTCTCGATCTGATATTGCCGTGATATTGTCAGAAATTTTTCCGAATTTTGAATATAATGAGCAAACATGCGTGATAGCAATGTGAGCGAATACTGAAACCTACGTGGAAGAGAAATGCCCGCGATGCCTGACATCAACGTTGACTTTCCAGAGCTTTGGTCACCAACCAGGACGAGAGAAGGGAGATCGGCAACCTGCTGGATACCCAGGCTCTGAAGCTCACCAAGGGTCTCGGCGAGTGATTTGAGGTTCTTGGCAATCCGCTCGAAGTTGCGGTTGAGGAGGGAATCTGCGTCGAAATTGGGTTCTGTAGCCATCCTCCGCTCAGGATCTGGCTTGATGACTGGCCTCATCTCCTGGATCACGACGAAATCGCAGTCGTCAGAATCTTCATCCCCCGCTGGTAGCTGTTGTCGAGTGTCCACGCTAGCTGTGTGAAAGGTCAGCAAGCTTGTTTTTGGAGGGGCGATGGAAAAGTGACAGGGAACTTGCGAGCCATCGAACGAGCCGGGCGGCCGGTGAAGCCTGTGTTGACATTGACCTCCTCAGATGCGCGTGTAGTCACAGTAGGGGTCGCTTGCACTACCCGGCGGGAAGGAGTCCTATGGGAAGATGATCTTCCGGCACATGGTGAAGGCGGAGCTTGGTGCCTAAGCTCTGGTTTGACTGTATTCCTAGGCATCTGATAGGTCGTTAGCAAGAAACGGATGGTGATGTAGAGAGAAGATTTACACAATGCAACCAGAAGGAGATCATCACCTACTGTGAATAGCGAATCCGGCAAACATTTTCCTAGGAAACAAGCCTCGAAGTTGATAGATAGAGGAAACGGGCCAAGGCAATTAAGGTATTAGATATGTATGGGCTGAAGTTGAGAAAGTGATGTAGAAGATGAGTAGGAATCTGAAAAAAAAGGTGAGACAGAAAATGGCAATGGGCTCGAGAAAAAAAAAACAATGATCCAACTGAGTTGACTGCAAATCCCATCCCCTTCGTAGAGTAACCCAAGCCTCGAAAGGGCTCTGGTGACGGTTCGGGACTGTTAGGACCCACAGCCAAATGCCTAACAATCCTTAACACTTGTGAACGACATCTGAGGACAGACTGGAGGGGGAGGGATTCTAGCAAGGAATCCAGGCAGGGATTTAAAGAGTGTGGAACCTGGATTGGGGAGCTCAAACCAATCGACAGCCTAGTTGTGCAGATGCTTTAATTGTCTTTGTTTGCTTTGCGATGGAAAAGCAAACAATCACATGGGAGTTTATCAACCGTCATTGCATGGGTTGTTGCTTGCGTTGTTCGTTGTCATGAAGAGCGTGCCAGGCGTCTCAATTTTGCGTCCCGTACAGAGCTGGAGATTTCATGATGGCGGCAGTGGTGGGGTTTGATAGCTTACAGTAAGTACGTAGGTAAAATAGTATAAACCGTTATGGGATGGCAGCGTCAATTTGTCAATGATAATTACTGTAGATGGCATTGATGATAACGATGATGAGAACTGCTACTTGAACCCAACTAGCGCCACTAGTAGATGCCTTTGAGGTAAAGAGATTGATTGGTATTGTACTTTTGCAATGATCCTGTACTTGGTCCTACGGCTTGGGCAGCTATAAATTTTAGGTACCTCGGTACCTAGCAGTTAATACATAGTAGACAGCTACAGCGCAGCAGCGAAGCACAGCAGCATCTCCACCCCACCAAAAGCGACTGAATCACAGGCAAACTCCCCGCAGCTCCCTCAGGGCCTTTCGATTTGGGCAGGTTCAATGTGGCACATGCGTCCAAATCAAAGCATGTTATTGGCCCAAGTCCTTCCTCACACCCCTGTCGCGGGCTCTTTGCTCCCCCCGCCCTCCACTTATTTTCAGGGGCCACCGACCAAAGCTAAGGTAGGCGCCCCCGAATTTTCTGAACAGCAGCGACAGGTCCAAGTTGATTTTGGCTCACGAAGGCCACGTCCCAAATTCAGCTTGCTCGTCATTTGATTCTCTCGATACCCCCGATCGCGTTCTTTTCTTTTCCTTCAACTTGCCATTGCGAATCGTCAACATGTCTCTGCAGGTTCCCATCCGGAGCAACGGTGTTCAAGCCGTCACCAAGGCCGTCATTCTGGTTAGCACCCTCGCCCTCTCGGTTGAAGCGGTGACGTTCTGTGCCACCACCACGACCGCCTCCGAAGCTACCAAGACCCTAACTCTCATTCCCTATACAGGTCGGAGGCTCCTCTAGAGGAACTCGATTCCGTCCTCTGTCGCTCGACGTCCCCAAGGTTGGTATTTCTTTTCATCATTGCATTGCCCTATCGCCCGCACGACCGCGCCCCGCCTGGCCCCTTGGCGACCATGCTGGCCCTTGCTGACAAGCTCACCACCGACAGCCCCTCTTCGACGTCGCTGGCCACCCCATCATCTGGCACTGCCTTACAGCCATCAGCAAAGTTCCATCCATCTCAGAGGTCTACCTGATCGGCTACTACGACGAGTCAGTCTTCCGTGACTTCATCAAGGACTCGTCCACCGAGTTCCCCAACCTATCGATCAAATACCTTCGGGAATACCAGGCCCTCGGGACCGCAGGCGGCCTGTACCACTTCCGCGATGCCATCCTCAAGGGCCGGCCTGAGCGCCTCTTCGTCCTCAACTCGGATGTCTGCTGCTCGTTCCCCCTGAATGAGATGCTCAAGATGTTCACAGAGAAGGATGCCGAGGCCGTGATCCTGGGTACAAGGGTCAGCGAGGATGCTGCGACCAACTTTGGCTGCATCGTTAGCGACGACCACAGCCGAAGAGTTCTGCACTACGTTGAGAAGCCAGAGTCTCAAATCTCCAACCTCATCAACTGCGGTGTCTACCTCTTTAGCACAGAGGCCATCTTCCCCTCGATCCGCACCGCCATCAAGCGCCGCACCGACAGGCCGCGCCTTTCGTCGTACCGATCGTCCGAGAACCTAGAGGCAAGCTTCATTGAGTACGCCGACGATGACGATGAAGGATCAAAGAACGAGGTCATTCGCTTGGAGCAGGATATCCTGTCGGACATGGCTGACACCAAGCAATTCTTTGTGTACGAGACCAAGGACTTCTGGCGCCAGATCAAGACTGCCGGCTCTGCAGTCCCTGCCAACGCTCTGTACCTGCAGCAGGCATGGCAGAGCGGCTCCAAGGAGCTTGCCACCCCCAGCGCAAACATCATCCCCCCGGTCTTCATCCACCCGTCGGCAACCGTCGACCCCACCGCCAAGCTCGGCCCCAACGTCTCCGTCGGCCCTCGCGCAACTGTCGGGCCCGGTGCCCGTGTCAAGGAGTCCATCGTACTCGAGGACGCCGAGATCAAGCACGACGCTTGCGTGCTGTACTCGATCATCGGCTGGGGCAGCCGTGTTGGTGCCTGGGCTCGTGTCGAGGGTACCCCGACGCCGGCCACGAGCCACACCACGAGCATCATCAAACAGGGTGTCAAGGTCCAGGCTATCACCATCCTGGGCAAGGAGTGCGGTGTGTCCGACGAGGTTCGCGTGCAGAACTGCGTTTGCCTTCCGTTCAAGGACTTGAAGAGGGTCAGTCAAATTCAATCATACTCTAGCTGTGTTTTATCGTGCGATACTAACGTGGATGTATCAACTATCTAGGATGTGAGCAACGAGGTCATTATGTAAAAGTCGCCATTACAACAAGAGACACGCGATAAACACCAGATTGGGGCGTGCGTCATCCGGTACTGATCTCAGATTCGATAATTTGGCATGGTAACCTGATAGATACGGCAGGCAGACTTGGTAAAGAGGGGCATCTCGATACGCCACCAACCCAAATTTACAGATGGTTCGTGTTCTACTAGTACATGCGAACCTGTGTTTAGGTAAATTTGTACAGAAATAGGAATAAAAATGTGACGACCATTTCTCGTTCAGATGAACTGCTGCAACCTTTCATCTTAACGTGAGAATTGGGCTGCATTTTGGGCTACCGCCGTCAGACGCATGCCGATCGACGTTGACACCCAACACTGCCGCATTTCATGTACAATATTGTTGCATGGTAACCGGGAGAATGTCGATCGTGCTTATACACGCAGAAGGCTGCGCATGATTTGTCCGCTTATTCCGGCAAGTCTCGAATAACGACCATGCTTGGGGACTGCTGTCGTGGCACCCCAGGAGCGCCTCTGAATCAGCGGCGGTCGTTCTGCCAACCTTGGCAGAGCCCTGGATTTTGCATGCGCCACAGAAACCACCACGGTGATGATGAAATGTGAGCCGATTTGAAAGCTGCTTTACTCCCCCGCGATGAACCCAAGACTTTTTTGATGGAAAGGGGAGGGCGGGCAGAGTCCCGCGTACTATACAAGGTCAGGTCCCCAGCAAAGAGGTACCGAATGGCAATAACTGCGGTCAGTCAAGACTTGCCAGTTCTAGTCAGGATGTTCCGGCTTTTCCGAATCCGTCTCCCCTATTGCTGCAGAGGGGTGGATTTGGCCAATGGGAACCGAAACGGGCAAATCAACAGGGCCTAGACGCTGTTCGATGCGGTGAGGGCATTGAAAGGGTGGTTGGCGGTTGGCCACAGGGGAAACGGGAGGCGGGTCCCCGGGGGGTTTTTGAGAGGCCGGCAAGTGTCCACCACACATATTACGTAGACAACAATTACCATCATTTTTTTATTTTTTTTTATTTTTTTTACCAGCCTTTTGATAGAATGGTTTCTGCAGAGACGCCTAACTAGCCACCGGGGGGGACTGAAGAGCCGTGGGCCAATCGTTAAGGGCCGCCCCGTTGGATGGTAGTGGCAGGGGAATGCATACTCGGTGCGTGCGCCTTTGATGCTGGGCCCGGTTTGTGGTTTACTAATTTATTTCTTGCCTCCCCTCCCTCCCGCCGTTCCCATCGCCAGTCAGCCAGAAGAGTGGGCAGGCGGCCTCTTTTTGATCTATTTTACTGTACGGCATTATTATAGCTTGGTTTGCACCCAACAAAAGCAACCAAGCCAAGCGCAAAGCAACCACCTACCCTGTTGCACCACCGATCAGGGCCATTCCAACTCTCCCCTGCATGGAATTTGCATGTGCTTGCGACAACAGCGGGGTCAATTAATAGACGCAAACCTGATCTCCACCCTCACCGACTTTGAACGGGCGGTATTCAAAGCGGTCGTTTGCCTCGAACCACTCACTCTGACTGCTTCTTCAATCCTCGAGCAATCCAGACGAGCAGGAATCGTCGTCTTTGCGTCCTGGACCACGCACTCGAAAACCATCCAACATGCCTATGGAAACTGTCACCATCATCAACAACTCGGGCAAGATCATCAGCACGGTAAGCAGCCGCCAACCCTCGTTTCTTTCTTTTTTTTCTTGGTGACTCTTCCTCGTTGAGCTACCGACCCCGTTTTATGGTCAGGAGGAAGATCAATGGTGGGGAAAATCCCAAAACCGCCCTGAATGATCTACCGCTTTGCAGAACCTAAAAAGACAAAGTCGGGGGGATGACGGCATCGTCATTGTGGCTGTCGCACAACAGGTTCTGCTTCTTTGTATTTGTTCTTTAATGCCAACGACTGACACACCTCAACCGCCTACAGGGTAAGCATCTCTTTGGTATTTTCAAGGACGCCAAGGTAGCATACCAGGAGAAAAAGGCCTCACTCAAGCCCCAGGCACCCACGCCGGGCATCAAGCGCGCGCAGACCATCGATGTTGTCTCGCGCGGGCCGCCGGATGCCGTAGGAGTGCCGGCGGGCTACTACCACGGGCATCCCCAATACGATGGTGGCCACGTCTATGACGCCCAGACCATCTACGAGTACCCGACCTCGCCGCAGCAGCAGCAGCAGCAGCACGGCCATGGGCAAGCCCAGTATGCCCAGAGCCGTCACATCGAGCCAGCCGAGGGCGGCCGTCGGAAGTCGTTGGATGACACGGCGAGCCGCGCCTCGTCGCATCGGTCGCACCGGTCTCACCGTAGCAGCCGCAGCAAAGCCGATGGCGGCGCAAAGTCCGGCCGGCCGCCGCTGACCATCTCGAACCTACGCACGCTTACCGAGGTGTCGTCCACTGCGCCGTCGGCCGTCCCACCCCAGGCTTACCGTGCGCCCTACGCCGAGACGGCCATGGTGTCGCGCCCGAACCTCGCGCAGCAGGGGCAGGCGCCCTATGGCGAGACGGCTTTGGTCGGGCGTCCGAACGTCTCTCCCGGGCACGCGAGTCCCGTCGGCGAGGCGGCTGAGTACTACGCCATGGCAGCGCGGCCGCCCTCTGTCGCCGCCCCGGCGCCGGCATTGCCCCGCGCGGCTTCCGAGTCGGACCTCAAGTTGAAGAAGAAGAAGTCGATCGACATGAACCTGGCTTACGGCAACGTCCCGCCGGACCTGGAGTCCAGGACAGATCTAGACAAGCAAAATACTCCGGACCAGGAGGCCCAGGCCAAGACGCTCATGAGCCGCATCGAGGCGATGCTGGTCGAGGCGCAGTGCCTGCAGTCTTCGGCGGGCGCCATCATCTCCAAGCTGCAGGGGAACCCCGAGGCGGCGGCTGCAGTCGCCCTCACCCTGGCAGAGCTGAGCACGCTCCTCACCAAGATGAGCCCGGCGTTCCTGGGCGTGGTAAAGGGCGGCGCGCCGGCCATCTGGGCGCTGCTTGCGAGCCCGCAGTTCCTGATCGCAGCCGGCGCGGCCGTCGGCGTCACCATCGTCATGTTTGGAGGCTGGAAGATTGTCAAGCGCATGCAGCAGCCCGCGGCCGCCCCTGCGCTTGAGGCCCCCATCGAGATGGCCGCCGTGCCTCCCACTCCCGGCGGCCCGCAGATGATGCACGCCTACCCGGCGCAGATGCAGTACGCGCCCGTCGACCCGCACATGATGAGCGGGGCTGCGGGCGGCGGTCCTGGGTACCACTACGGTGCCGGTGGCGTGTACGCGGAGCGCGGACCCGAAGGCGGCACGGTGACGGACAGCGTTGACGAGGCGCTCGTTCTGGAGGAGGAGCTCAGCACGATCGAGACCTGGCGCAGGGGCATCTCAGCGTACGGTGACGACGAGAGCGTCGACATGGAGCTCATCAGCCCCGAGGCGATGCGGTCGAGCCTGGGCGGCAGGGGCGGGGACAACGACGACGCCGTGTCGCGGCGGAGCTTCAGGACGCACAAGAGCTCGCGGAGCCACAGGCACCGCGACGAGGAGGTGCCCGAGAGGAAGAGCAGCCGGAGCACCAAGGACAAGGACGGCGATAGGGCCGCCCCCTCCGAGGCCGGGCGGAGCAAGAGGTCGTCGCACAGGCACCACAGGGATCGCGACGACGCCAGCGTGGCGGGCAGCCACCGCACGGGCGGCAGGCATCACCACCGCGAGTACAGGGACAAGGACGGCTCTGTCAGCGTGGCGGGCAGCCACCGAAGCCACCGGTCGTCGCGGACCAAGCGGCACGAGGCGGGGCCCAAGTCGGAGGTCAAGACGATCGAGTACAACAAGGACGACGACGAGGGCAACACGCTCGAGGCGGTGCTGAGGCCTAAGGAGAAGAAGAGCAGCATGCTCAAGTCGCTGTTCAAGAAGAAGAAGGACAAGGAGGAGGAGAAGGAGCGGAGCGCGGTGCTGGTTGCGGCTTAGACGGGGGGTGTTTTTTTTCTTGGTTTGTGGTCTTTTCAGACCACTCTTTTGACGGGGAAACGACTTGTTTACGTGATATCATGGTGTTTATTTTGTTTGGTTTTTTTCACCTAGAAAGCATAGTACAACAGAATTTGGCTAGATTTACCTACGAGAAACATGTTTTGGTTTACGACTCTTTGCTCGTTAGGTTTGTTTTTGGGGTTGAAAGATGTAAATCTGCAGCAAACCTTTGCGCAGCCGAGTAGCGGCTAAGGTATGCAAGGTAAAGAACGATGCAAAGTTTAAAAAAAAAAGAAAAGAAAAAAGTAGACCTCAACACGCTTGCTGGAACTCGTTGATCTCATAATAGAGCCATCCAGCGGTAATTTGTTGGCGTGTTGGGCGTCAAGCCAGACAGCTTGTACCTGAGCCCAAACCGATGATGTAAGGGATGGTATGGCGTCGGTTCCGCATCTGGAAACAAGAAAACAAGAAAGAGAAAACAGACTCTTGTCGCCTTACTGCCCAAACCGCCGTATCCGGCATCCCGTCTGATGATGGCAGGACGGAGAACCCCGGTGCGCCTCGTCGCCTTGTAAGCAAAGCGGCGCACCCAGGTCGCTGGGGCAGCATACATCCCATCCCATCTCACCAGGGATTTTCCCACCACCTGACAAGCACCGGACTCGAAGCTCCAAGCCTTGGCTGAATGGGGGCGAGGACAATAAGTCAGTCAGCTGCGCCTGCGCCTGATGCGGTCCGCAGGTCTTTTTTTCTGCCTTGCATTTGCATCCCGGTTAACAACCAACCCCCATCTTTGCATCGGCGATGCTTTTTGTAGAACATGGTTACTTGGTGTATAGTGCAGTCATTCTTGTGATTCTATCATATTTTTCTTTTCTTTTCTTCGTTTGGGCAAAGGGCTCAAGGCAAAACTTGTGACAGACACGGGGTTCGGAGGGGGTGGTGCTCGTGACAGTGCCTCTGACGCCCCAGGGGTCCACGTGCGGTTTTGTTTTGGGGATGGATGCATTACGGGCTGCCTGGTTGATCGACAAAGAAGCAACGTCGACTTGAGAGGGCGGTTGAATCACATCTTGTTTTTTTTTCCCCCCTCTACTTGAAAATTGATGCATTCCGGCAGTATTACAACATGTACCAAAAGCCCGGTACGTATGTGTGCTGATGGATGCCAGTGCTAATTCTAATTCTAATTCTGCTACAGCTGCTCCTTCTTCAAAAAGGGGGGGCACGCGACCCCAGATACTCGTTCGTGCCTACCCGGTCTCGGACCAGTCAAGTGCGCGCCTTCCCTCGACTCGTCAAGCCAATTGTTCCCGGTCGAATCTTGTGTTTCCTTTTGTTTCGTCATAATTCCCGTCCAGCTATAAGCCTTCCTTCCATTATTCCCCAAAAAACCACCCACCCATCATCTAGAAAAAAAAAAAAAAAAACCAAGCATCCTTTACCCCGATCTATATCATGCAGTCTATTTCTAGGCACATGTCAGATTGATTATCTGCCGTCTCTCGTCTCTCGCCTGGCGCGTGTGTTTGTGTATGTTTGTTTGCGCTCTCTCCAAACTACATGTACCCCCACGCTGCACGGTGTTTTTGAACTGCTTGTTACTACTTGCTGTTTTAGTTACCTGCTGTTCCCTACCTTTTGGTTTTGCTGGTCTCAACGCATAAACAAAGCCTCGTCTATTCCCGCTAGTTGCCGAACCCTTCTGTCCTTTAGCACTCGTTCGCTCTTTTTACCTTTCCAACCAGTCTTCTGTACTTTTCACTACATTCGCCTTGATGTCGCTGCAGCTTGCCTGCACAACCTCTGACGAAAACACGCCTTCTCCATCAATCCATCCCCGCGGAACCGGCCCGACACCCACCCCAACCCAACCCGCGCCCATCTTGGAGACACCGTCTCCAGCGAGCCGGCCCGGGGCGCTTTCTCACTAGCCCAACATGATCGATATCCTCCACAT
>JARHUK010003139.1:1003-12824 GCA_031001725.1 Pseudopyricularia javanii | reverse complement strand
GACTGCGCATCGACCTTGCCGAGGCACTCGAGCAGCTCCATCCAGTAAGTATCTTCAGTCGCCAAAACGTCTTGAGCATAGATATCCCCCCCCCCCCTCACTTCGTTGCTGTGCTAACCAAACAATCCCCCCACACAGTCATTCTTTAGGTTCCCCGGCGGAAACATGCTTGAGGGTCCAACCAACCGCTCTATCTGGGACTGGAAGTCGACCCTCGGCCCGCTGCGCCACCGCAAGGGATTCCCCGGACCGTGGGGTTATCCTGTCACCCAAGGTCTCGGGCATATGGAGTACCTCGAGTGGGCCGAGGACATGAACATGGAAATCGGTATGTTACCTCTTCTCATACCTGACGCTGACTTTTCTCATTCCCGCAAGCCCATCACCGCTGACAAAAGTTCCACTGCCTCAAGTGATTGGCGTGTGGGCCGGCCTCGCCCTGAACGGCGACATCACACCAAAAGACAAGCTGCAGCCCTTCATCGATGACGCCCTGGACCTGATAGAGTTTGTCCGCGGCCCTTCCACCTCGACCTGGGGCGCCCGGCGCGCCGAGCTCGGCCATCCGGCCCCCTTCAAGCTCGAGTACGTCGAGGTCGGCAACGAAGACTGGCTGGCTGGCGGTGCAGCGGGCTGGCAGTCGTACAAGGACTACCGATTCCCCATGTTCCTTGAGGCCATCAACTCTGCGTATCCCGACATCACGGTGATATCTTCGGGCGCCACGTCGGACGGGTACGATATCCCTGCGGGCACGGGCGATAAAAGGGCAATGGGGGACTACCACCCTTACCGCAAGCCGGACGAGCTCGTGGAGGAATTCGATAATTTCGACAACGACCCGGTGCCGCACATCGTCGGCGAGGTGGCGGCCACGCACGTAAACGGCGGCATCGGGTGGGAAGGCAACCTCAACTACTTCCCTTGGTGGATCGGGACCGTAGGCGAGGCCATTTCCATGATTGGGTATGAGCGCAACGCGGACCGCGTCCCGGGGACGTTCTACGTTAGTAGCCTCTTTCTGCTTGTCATCTCCCCTCTCCTTCCGGCCTTTACGTACCTCCTGTTGCTCACACAAACTCACCACCAAAAACAAAACAGGCCCCCGTAATGCGCAACATGAACAGCTGGTCCTGGGCAGTGACCCTCCTCCAACACGCTGCCGACCCGGCCCTCACGACCCGCTCAACGTCCTGGTACGCATGGGAGCTGCTGGCCGCGCACCCCATCTCCGCCACGCTGCCCACGACACAGGACCTGGACCCGGTCTTCTCAGTCGCGGGCGAGAGCCAGACCAACGCCGGCGGGCGCGTGTGGAAGGGCGCCGTTTACAACACGACCAACTCGGCCGACGTGCCCATCTCGCTCCGCTTCGAGGGCGTCGAGGCAGGTACAAAGGCCAAGCTTACCGTGCTGACGGGCCCCGAGGACCCGATGCGGTGGAACGACCCGCTCACCGGGGTTAATGTCGTCAACTCGACGACGTACCACCTCGCGGCTGGCGAGGGAGGCGTGTACGAGTTCAGCCTGCCGGAGCTAAGCATCGCCGTGCTCGAGACGGGGGAGAAGTGCGTTTCCAGGAAGCGGAGTATTGCCGGGCGGGTAATGCACTGAACGTGATGGGGGAGAGGTTGTTCGCGACGAGAAGCGAGGGAAGGGGGATGAAACAAAACAGAGACTTTCGTGGTTTGGTAGAACAAAAATAATTTGACGTCTCTTTTAAGATGCTGCCCCTAGACCCTTCGAGGTGATATACAAAGTATTTCCAGTAATTATACTATCTCTAAATGCGAGGTAGATATCTGATGTATGATGTGCGCTATAAATGTAAATTCCAGGCAGGACCAACACCCAAACTCCCATAGCCGATGTCTGTCAGCCGCCTTGAAACGAGAAACCCCATCATACGACCGACCCCTTACCAAATAGTACCGTAAGACTTCTCTCCAGCCGTCAAATCACCCGCATTCTTCTTGCGCCTAACAGTGTTGCCCCAAACCAGATCTTTCAACCCCATGATGAAAACACCCAGCACCCCGGCAGCCAGCAACACCGCGATGGCGATCATGACCGCGATAGGAAACCAGACCGCCACGTCGATGAACGGGTACCACCTCTTGTCCAGATCGTTGTAGCCGACCTCGTGCGCTGCCAGCGTCACCTGCAGCGCGTTGAAGATGATGGACAAGAACGCAAACACGGTCACTACCGGTGCGATGATGTGCGACAGGTAAGAGCCCCACTGCGGGTAGATGTGGAAATAGGCGAACTTGCCCCGCATCAGCATTGTGGTCTTGTTGATGCGCGACAGACGCAGTTCGCCGTAGTGGAAGCGGCGGCTGACGTGCTCGTCGGTGACGTGGGAGCCAAAGGGGGAGACGAAGTCGCAGAACTCCTCGTAGGTCGGATGGCGGGCCTTGGTGGAAGTTGCGTAGGCGTCGGCGTCAGCATCGGCATCGGCATCGGCGGCTGCACTCGTGGCTACCGGAATCTTGGGAATGAGCCCAATCTTGCACGCCTCGTCAAAGTCGATCTCGTACTTTATCAAATAGTAATACGAACGCATGAATCCCAAACATGCCTTGTACACTTCGGGCTCCTCATCGTACACGTAATCCCAAAACTCCTGGCTGTACATGTAAACCGGGATGGGCTTGATGTAGATGCGCTCATAGTACCAAACCAGATGCAGCCCGGGGAGCTCATCCACAATGATGCGGTCCCGCCCGTGAGCGGGCTGGTGGTGCAGCGGCATGATGTGGCGGTGCGACGGGGTCTGGACGAAGATGAACCTCATGAAGGGGAGCAGGTCGTCCAGTTCCGTGGTCAGGTGGGCGTTGCGCAGGTAGGTGGGCAGCTCGTAAGGGTTTGGCTCGAGCGACTGCTTCTGCTGGCCCGAGTCTTCCGAATAACCGGGCGTGATGACGGCGGCCGTCGGGTTCAGTTTCACGCGCGGCTGGCCGGTAAGGTACGGTCGTCTCCTGTCGCGAGCTTGGAGGATCTTCCGAGGCCGGGGCGAGACACCTGTGGCAGTGATGACTGTGGCGTCGACATTGGAGTCCGTGGTGTGATTCTGCTGCAACGGCTCCCCAGCGGCGCCATCGGTTGTGGGAAGGGGGTTCTTTTCCTGCGAGGCCGACAGTGGCAGTATTGGGACACTTTGGAGAGCCAAGGCCTCGCTCAAAGCCTGTATCTGAATGACGGGGTGGCGCTGTTCTGGCGAGGTAGAGCGCGAGATCATGGCGGGCATTTGTATGCAGTCAGTCGATGGATGAGGTGATGGCGATGTTGGCGAATGCTGTATATAAGTGTATATATATACACTTTGCCTCGCTTATTGATTTAAAAAAATGTATAATCGAATGAAAGACAGAAAAAAAAAGAAAAAGAAGAAAAAAGTGGCAGCTCAATCTCACAAACCGCCGCTCTTCTGCAATTAAATGAAAGAGACAAACAGGCCAGGCTGAGAGCGAGCTTAACGCCCAACCCGCCGCCGCCCTGCAGGAGAACGGTCGCTGTCGGGCCGTTGGGCGAGTGAGGCAATGGAGTGATCGTAGTGAATGACTGCCAAAAAAAAAGAAAAGAAAAACGTCACGGGAATAAGACCTTGAAGAGAATTTTAACAAAGATTCAGGTGACGTCGGATCGGCAGTAATTGTTGTAGCTCTGCTGCTGCTGCGGCCTCCTTTTTATTGCTGTGCCTCAAAATAGTGCAGTCTCTGGTGGGTCAATAGCTGGCAGAACAGCCTCAGCCCTCCCATTTACCGAATCGAATCTTCAACAAGCAAGCCAAGCACTTGGGCCGTTTGCCTTTTTTTTATGCCTACCTACCCCAGGTAGCTAGCTTCATAAATGACTGGTCATCACGATAGGATTTAAATGTCTAAGCCCCCAAGACAAGACGCACGTGAGCATCGCCACGATTTGCTCACCTGGCCCGGTCCTATGCTGTTTTTGCCTGCCACCTGCACCCAAGGTCATAGTAAAAAACGACTGCCGAACCATTTAGTCTTCTCTCATTTGTCCCCATGCTATTTGGCATGTGCAGCATTCTAAATTCAAAAACGTAACCAGCCGAGCCGTTTCGTCGCGGCATACAAAGAAAAAAGCAGGCAAAATCCAGCCCTGAACAAACATTTTGTACTAATACACACTTGAGCTGTCTTTGGAAAGGCCAGAAAGAGAAAAAGAAAATCCTTTTGGCCAACCACGCGAGGTCTCAGGGGAATGAATACTCCTAAATCAATAGCCACTCCCGTGCCTTCTCGACCTGCCTGACCCAATATCAATCCTACTCATTTCTTCCATCAGTGCCCACTGCTCTGACCCTGCTGGGCCTTCTTGGCCCTGTCGCCTATCCCAGGAGGCTTGCGGCCCGGGCGCTGGAAGCGCTCCGCTCATCACCGGCATCCCTGGGTCCATGCTACCAACGGGATAGTGCCCGGGCCTTTCACCGCCAGACATTGGGATCTTGGCCGGTATCGGTGGTGGTCCTCCACGGTAGAGCGCGAGGGATGAGTGGTTATGGTTCTCGTTTTGACCGAATTGATCAAAGGTGCTTGCCCTTTGTATCCTGCGGGCCGGCGGCGCATGATTGTCCTGCGGGTATGGTATCGTTATCGGTGCCAGTGGACCGTGTCCTGATGCACTCGTACCAAACGAGGCCACGGCACTTGTCCCACGCTCATGCGTCTTCTTCTGCAGTCTGTTTCTACCAGACGCAGACCCGTCTGCATAGCTCGGGAACGAAGACGTGCCGCTCGAGATCCCGCTGCTGTACGTAACCGTCGACGAACCCTGTGGCCGACTGGCCGCGATTATAAGCTGCCTTCTTCCTGATGCTGAAACTGGAGGTGCAGCGCTGGCACTGCCACCTCCTTGGGCCTGCGTCTTCTTGCTCCTCTCCTCAAACGGTTCTGGTTCCGGTGCCCAACTTTCCATGGGCAAGTGGTCACTGGGGTCAATCTCCTTCCCGTCGTAGGTAATAATCTTGCCTGTGGCTTCATTAAAGTCACGGTTGGTCCTTTTGGCCTCCGCCTTAGCAGCCGCCACCGTAGGGTTGAGGTCGTCGAACGAATCCGGGGCAAATGGCATGCCTGATAGACGCCGTCCCGTGTCCGCCAACGGGGGTGCTGGAGAAACCGATTTGCGTCTGATCGTGTGTTGCGACGATATGCTGGGAAGGGGTGACAGAGAGCGAGGCTTGATGAGGGCTGTTGAATGCCCGCCGTTGTATGGCGGTTGGGGGTGGCCGTTATCAAACGACCTGTGATGCTGAGGCATAGCTCCATGGCCATGCTGCGGGAGGTCGTGATCGCGACCATAGTCGGAGTGGCCGTTATCAAAAGACCTGTGATGTTGAGGTACATTACCGTGACCGTGCTGCGGCAGATCATGATCCCGACCATATTCTGCACGGCCGTCATCGAACGACCTGTGATGTTGAGGCACATTCCTGTGGCTATGTGACAGCGGGCCGCCCTGGCCATGGTCGTAGTCGGGGTGACCGTTGTCAAACGACCTATGGTGTTGAGGCACATTTCTTTGGATATGTTGCGACGGCTCCTGTTCATGGTCATAGTCGGAATGACCGTTGCTGTCAAAGGACCTGTGGTGTTGAGGCACGCCGCCATGGCCCTGTTGTGGCTGGTCATAATCATGGCCATAACCAATCATTTGCCTACCGCGGGTCGGTGCTGGCAAAGTCGACTGCCTGCGCGCCTCCTGGCGCCTGCCCTCGTTTATCCGCGAGGATAGCTCGAGCGCGAGGTTTGGATCAGCGCCGGGCACTAAAGAAGCAGGGATATCAGGAAGCGCGGCTGCGACTGGGCTGCGCGCAATGGCATGTTGGTCCTCACGATGGTCTTGGTGGTAATGGACGGCGCTGTTCGCGTGGCTTGTATGAGATATGGGCACGGGGCTCATCTGGTAATGATCCTGGGAGGGTTCACGTCCGGATATAGGGCTGGCAGGGGGGTGTTCCCTGTGGGGACTGGGACCGGGACTCACATGGTAGTGGTCTACCATGGGATTGGGGCTGGGACTCCTCTGACGGGTGTTCCGTGGTGATGCAGAGGCTCCATACCCGTCTCTGGGCTGGTAGAGGTCTGGGCTCGTGGAATAGTTGCCGTTCCTGGGAACGACCGAGCCGGCGTCGTGGGAATATCCATTTGGCTGGTGGCGGCCATGGTGAGAAGGACTCACAGAATATGAACTACCCTGTCCAATCCCGCTGTGGCGACTGCTCAGGCTCAGCGGTGCAGGAGCTGCGCTGGTATCGTATTCGGGCGGGTTGTACTGGGCAGGCGACTGCGACTGCGCATGCCGTGACGTGCTGTTCCTAAACGGTTGCATTGCGCTGCCAGGTGAGTCCGGGGCATCCTCTACAGTTGGTTGCATGGATCGTTGGGGGCTTTCGTTCCCATTCTCGATGGAACGATGCCGAGGCGGCGACTGGTGGTGAACTCCTTCGTCACCGTATTGCGGGGAGCCGACTCCCGCTGAAGCAGACTCGTACGGCCGATATGTCGGTCTCCCCGGGTATGCAGTAGAGCCCACAGACTGTCTGTGAGCAGCGCTCCGTAGCACATCCTGCCTCATAGTGGGTGCGCCACGGGGGCCACCATCAAAGCTGCCTGGCCTGATGGCTAGGTCTGTAGGTGCACCGATGGTGGCGCTGCTGCTCCCCCTACTCCTGTGAACCGGGGGTGGAGGTGGGCGATCTTCTTCTATCGAAGGATGCCGCTGAGAATAGTGTTCTCGTTCCGGATCAAAGGATGCCTGTGGGGCCTGCCGATCGAAACCTTGGCTCTGTGTGTGTGTGTGCGAGTAGCTACTCGAGTACTGCGATCGGTCGTCCACGTCGGGCTCGTCAACTCTGGCGTACTTGTCCGAGTATCTGTGGCCCGATGACTGAGGCTGCGGCGAAGTGCTGTATCCGGCTCCAACCGGCGGGGTGTTGTGGTGGCTTTTCGGGGGTGGCCTTGCAGAAGGGGATGGGGTGTTGTATTCCATAGGCTGTACGGGCGAATTGGCAGCAGGATAGGACGAAGGGGTGCCTGGCTGCTTCCGCGGCGGAGTTTGAACATGGTCCGGTAATGGCGCAGGTGGTTGTGGTGACGGAGCAGCTGACGCCGGACCATTGGGCGGTTCTGATGGCAGCGGCCGACGCTTGGGAGCGGCAGCTGGTGGTGCAGCAGCATTCTGGAGGTCATTGTTGGAGGCGACAGGTTTTGCCTTGGCCGCCGGCTTCTCGGGCTTCGGTCGTGTGTCGTAATATGTGATCTCCAGTCTGATCTCGCCGGCATATTTGCTGCGAAAGTTAAGTGTGTGCCAGGTGTCGCTCTGGCCGCCGCCGACTACGATGATGTTACGCAGATCGATCCAGGTCTCGCCAATCAGGTCCGTCTTCTTGTCGTCGTTGAATACGGAAACCTTGAGCTGGTAGTAATCGGGGCATTCGTGCACTGTGAATCTGAGCTCCTGATCCCTGAGTGCAGGCGGCGAGTATGTCTGTCAGAGGTTTACGAGCGTCCCGGGGCGGAAGGAGAAGGCTGGCGGGCAGCCTTTGAATGTGCACTCACCACTTGGGGGTCTGGCCTCCGCGAACATCAGTAGCCGTCTTTTTGGCTTCCTTGCCTAGCCTGGCAGCGCAGTATGGATCCTGTTTGCCTATGGTCTTTCTGTTTGGGAGGTTCTTGGCCTTGTCGACGACAAGGACCAAAGTGCCGATTTCGGGACCATCGATGCTCATGTCGGAGAATATGCCTGAAGTGTGCATGCTGTTGAGCGGGTGCTGCTCTCGCTTCTTGATTGTCGCCATTTTCACCTAATCACTGGGGCGCCTGCTCTTTTTTGTTCTTTCCAGTACCCCAGCGACCTTAACGGTGAAGCGGCGGGCAGATTGCGAGGCGCTCAGTGTCGTCAGGGGTTGAGGTACGGTAAAAGGTAGCTCGGTGTGGCGGTATGTTTGCCCAGTGTTTTTTTATTTGTGTTGTCGCGCGTTGCGTTGCGTTGCGGGGCTGCGGCGGGCTGGAGATGACGAATAAATAAGAACGAAAGCAAAGCAGCGAATGTACCATGTACATGTACCAAATCCGACTTGACTTGACTCGACTTTATCGCAGGGCTACAGCTGCTGTGGCCAAGGAGAAGGGGGATAGAAAGGAATGGAAGGGAATATAAAAACGGGAGAGAAAAGAAAGAAGAAAGTGGGCACAAACACGTTGGAAGGCGAGCAAGTCGAGCTGTGTGAGTGTCAGTTGTCTGAGAGGCAGAAACAAACAGAAACAAATAATGTCGAGTACGTTACCAGGAACTACCCAACCAGGCACGGAATGGGAAATACTGACTAAGGTAGGTACGGCGCAGTGGCCGCAAGCGTCCGCACTGGCAGTAAGATCCAATGCTGGGGAATTGGAATTGAATAATTAGTTGGCTGGTGCGAGTGTCAGTGTCCCTGGGAATGTTATCCCTGATTGGAGGCTGGTGGGGCTGGCGGTGGCTGGGGTATCACTCGTTGCAACGTACGACTAAATGGCGATTTTAGAAGTAGTGACATGGCCTATGCGGGGCGCGTACCTGGCCGTTAATTGGTATCATATGCCCCACTTGCCAGAAACACCAAGAGAAAAGCGTCGCGTTCCCGTCCGCAGCCGCCCAGAGCAATTAACCGGTCGATGCATGTCCTTGTCTGGGATTGATGGAGGGGGTTTTTAAAATGGGGATTGCTTTCTTGACGATTGCGCACATCTGAACGTCTATGGGCGGTTGGTTCATCTGGTGAGGCAGGGCTGGCCAAGGTTTTAATGTACCTAGGTAAGGTCCGGGACGGGCTCACGGGGTACCTAGGGGCTGAGGGTATCTGTGCCTAGCTAATTGGGAGGAAGAGAGAGAGAGAATACAATAAAAAAAACTCGGAAATTTACAGGCAGGCCGACGCAACTCCAAAGGTGCGTCCACGCGCAGACCGAGCTCGCCGACGGGGTTTGAGCTGGCTGACGCAACCTTTTTTTTGTTTTGCTCCTTTGGCATACAGTTGTCGACGCCCAAACCACCACCTACCTAATACTCTTTTGATCGTTAGGGAGGCTGAGCTCTTGACTTGGGTTCCATGCTAACTAGAAGTAGAATCAAACGGATGCTGTCATAGCGGGGGTCATCCGGATATCCACCCAGCGCATACCAGACATCCAATGTCCTGTGCCGCGCTAGAACACGCCTTTCTCGATAGTGTGCGGACTTTTGTCTTGCCGTGTCAGACAATCTGCTCTGTAGCTACATGAGACAAGGGATACCTACCGCCAGATCCTATCTCGGCGCCTTCAGCCTCGCAGTGTCAATTCCGTCGTCAAAAGTTCTGGCCACCATGGGGGAGATCAACTAACCCAAAAAAGTGGGGGGCTGGGACGGGTTCGACTGCACGGACGCACTTTCCTGTCGAGGCTGTTCTACGCGTTACGATTAATACGGCTTGGCGACTTACCTCAGCCAATTAATTAACCAATTCACTGGCAAACCCCAACAACTAACCCTATTAGGAGTACTTACTTACCTTGCCTAACCATATAATTACATACTACATACCTTTAAGGGAGCCACCATGTCAACCGCACAAACACAGCCCCCCGCAACCTCCCAGCCCGGTGCTTTGAACTATGTCATAGCCTTCGTTGCCGTGGGCTGCGCCTGGGGCCTGACCACGCCCTTCATCCGCCACGCTGCCCGCACCCACAGCCCGGCGCCTCACCCAATCCTCGACTCAGAGCACGTGAAGTCCAGCCTCGTGCGGTCCCGCGTCTACGGCGCCTTCTTCGCCGTCCTCGACCTGCTGCGAAACCCGCGCTACGCTGTCCCGCTGCTGCTGAACCTGAGTGGCAGCGTGTGGTTCTTCTTACTGATCGGCAAGGCCGAGCTCAGCCTGACAGTGCCTATTGTCAACACTCTGGCCTTCCTGTTTACCATCGTCGGGGAGTGGTGGCTGGAGAGCAAGGTGATTAGTCGAGGTAACTACTACATGAAACCCGGTTTCCTCTTGCGCTCTCCCGTTATCTATGAATCCGGTTCTAATCGAATCATATTCGTCTAGAAACAATGCTTGGAATGGTTCTATCACTTGGAGGTATAGCATTATGTGTTCAAAGCAAGTTATGAAATTGGCGTTCTTGGAACAATATACACACGGTCTTGATCACATGATAAAAAAACTAAGAGAGTGAGAGAAAGAGATTAGGAAAAAAAGCCATTTGCAAGCAATCTATATTAGAAACACATTGGGAAATGAGAAACGAAACCTATCAGAACCAACAAAGCGAAAGCAATATCGAAAGCAAACCCGATTGAAATCCTTCATAAAGAAAGAACAAGACACTCTTGTGCCCGCAGGAAGCCCCTATCGCCATCAAATCAAGCCCGGCGCCGTGACCGCAGCCAGCGCTGCACGGCGCGCAGGCTCGGGTCCTCGCCCGTCCAACGGCCCAACTCAATATCAGATGCCTGGAGCTGGTTGTAGACCGCCTCGTCGGTGATTTCCTCGATCTCCTGCGTTTTAGACCGCCAGTCAGCACACTTACTATGATTAACTGCCGAGGGCGGCAGACAAGGGAGCACTTACCCTACGCAACGCCCGGTCGCAAGCTTTAAGCTGCGCCGACTGGCCCGCATGCGGCCTCGCTCCCTGCAGCACCCCCCACCGCGCCGTGACCCATCTCGTCGCGGCGCACTGCCTCAGCCAGATCTTTTGCGACTCGTGCCTGCGCGCAAAGGCGTCGAGCCCGGCCTGCAACAGCTCGGCCTTGTCCTGCTCCTCCCCTCCGCCGCTGGAAGCCTGAGGCACGCTGGTGTCGGCGCCGCAGTTGAGGATGTGATAGCCGTCCAGAGAGCACTGACGCAGCACGGCCCAGCCCTCTGTGTAGTAGTCCTCCATGTCGTCGGGTGTGTCAGGTGTCTCGGCGATCATGTCGTGTAGGGCCTTGAAGTCGGCCAGGAGCTCGCCAACGCGGATCTGGCGGTATTCGTTGTCTGAGCAGAGGTGTGTGAGCATTGTACCGGAGGTTTTCTTTTGGCAAAGCCATGCCATATCGGGCTTCTAACTTACAGCCGTCCATTTTGGAAATCCTATTTATTAGTTGCCAAGGGAGTAGGGTAATTTGTGGATGACTTAGTTGAATGTTTCAACTCAGGGGTTTTGTATGTAGGCTTTCAGCTTTCGGCTGTCCAAAATCCTATGGTTAACTCGAGATAAGATGCAGTAGAGATGGATAGACTGCGCTTTTTTCTTTGTTCCCTGGTGGTATGCCTCTTGTTCTGGAAACGTTTTCTAGATTCGTGGCATCGGTTGGTTTTATAGACAAACAGCTTCGGGTAGGAAAAGCTCCAAACAAGAAAGGAACACGACCTGTCGCCAGTTGTGCAAGTTCAGCAAGAAAGAAACCGATTTCTTGGAAGCTGATACTCCTCATTGGGCTCATAGTGATCTTACGGCAGTGTTGCCTCCCGGGCGTATAGCATAGAGGTGCAGCATAGAATGAAGAATACCTCACACACAAGTCCAATAAGACTTAGGTGCAACTCCATAGCAGGTAGAGATCACAACAAGAATTGGATACACTAGGAAAGCTGGCACGATGCGGCCAAACAATGAGGTGAGATCTCTGTCACAGCCCAGAGAGGCTCTGGAACAGCGAGCAGAAGTCCATCACGAACTTGAAGACCCGGGTTTTCAGCGAATCGGGACAATCGCCATGGAAGTATTTCCGGTTTAGCGTCGATGTCAGGTCGTGCCGAAAGCGAGCTGCAAGAGACAAGACTGCATATAGCCCGC
>JARHUK010003122.1:0-13700 GCA_031001725.1 Pseudopyricularia javanii | reverse complement strand
GAGTAGGACCGCCCCAGTCTAGTTTGACGCTTAATTGAGTCTGGCGAGCTCCGTCATCGCGCGGGGTCAAATTGGGTGGGGTTGTCCAATTCCACTCCGCATTTGGATGTCTTCGAAAATAGGGGAAGGGGAACTAGGAAGGGATTTATCAGTCGAGGAGTTGAGCGTTACATGCTTTTCAATTGAGCTTTACTAATATTACACAGTGAGCTCTGCCGGCAGTTTTGTGATGCCGGCCGCTCAAAGTTTGCTCATAAGGAAACCGGGCGGTGCGCTACCCGCTCAGTCAGCCCGTCCACCGGTCGAAACACCCGTGTTGTTGTTGGCCATCGACCGGAGCTCTACAACCTCACCACCCTCCAGATTATCGAATCCAAGCCAATCGAGTATGAAATGAACGGCTTCAACCAGGCAAGATGAAAAAACACACACAACAGACCAAAATTCACTTCCCTCCCCTACGCCGCGCAAATTTCCCCAGAAAATTCGTTTGCCATGGGCCCACTCCAAGGTGCCTGCCACATCATTACTGCATCGTCTTGAGGAAGCCGTCAAGATCAAAGCTCTCCTCGTACTGGCGATTGTCCCAGAGCTCGCCCAGGTCTTCGAGCCACGGCGCCTTCTTGCCTGGCTGCCTGACGTCGCCCGTCTCGACATCGACCATATCCTCCTCCCTGCCGTCCATGCCGCCGCCCTCCGCCTTGTCCGTGATCAGGCTGGGTCCCGTGTCCCCGAGGCTGAACAGGTCCAAGATCTGGTCTGTGTCCATGGTCGCGAGCCCTGCGTTCTGCTGGTTGACCACTGTCGACGCCACGTCGATCTTGAACCGCTGAAGGCTCAGGATCTTCTCCTCCAGTGTGGCCCTCGTAATGAGGCGGTAAACGTTGACGACCTTCTTCTGACCAATACGATGAGCTCGGTCCATGGCTTGCAAGTCTCGTTGCGGGTTCCAATCGTGCTCCACAAAGATGACGGTGTCGGCACCCGTGAGGTTGAGACCGAGACCGCCGACGCTGGTGGTGAGAAGGAGGACATCAAACGAAGGATCGCTGTTGAACTTGTTGACAATGTCCTGTCGCTTGTTGGCCTCGACGCCACCATCCAGCCGCAGGAACGACACGGATGGCAGCAGTTTCTTCAAGACCGTGTTCTGCACCATGTCCAGCATCTCCTTCATCTGGCAGAAGATTAGAGCTCTGTGTGGCTTGATAGGTTGATATAGCGGATCGTTCGATTCGGTACCCTCAACGCCGATACCGCAGTCAACCAAGAGATCCCTCAAGGCCGTAAGCTTGGGTGCATGCACATGGTCCTCCAGGCTCGTCCCTTGCTTTGCGAGTATGCGTTGCGTATCATCGTACAGCTTGTGTCCAGGCTTCATGACTAGAGCCGGCGAGTTGCACAGCTTTCTCATGTACTGGAGCGCCTGGAATATGTGCTGTTTGGCTTCCTTGTCCTCCCGTCCTGCCTGCTCGGTAATCTTCTTGGCCTCCTTCTTGGTGAAGTCTTCAAACAGCTTCTTCTGCAAGTCGCTCATGTCGCAGTAGTAATTCTGCAGAATCTTGGGCGGTAGGTCGTTGAGCACCTCCTCCTTCAGCCGCCGCAGCAGGAACGGCAATACCTGCTTGTGGAGTGCCTCTATGGCAAGGGCGCCCGCCTCCTGCTCCTTGGAGGACGCCTTGCTGAAGCGACTTGCGGCAATGGGCTTGGCGAACCGGTCCAGGAACACCTTTTCGGCACCCAGGAAACCTGGCATCAGGAAGTCAAAGAGCGACCACAACTCCAGGACATTGTTCTGGATAGGCGTGCCTGTCAAAATCAGGCGGTGGTTACTGACGAGTCGCTTGACAGCCATGGTAGTCTTTGCCTTGGGATTTTTGATGAGATGCCCTTCGTCCAGCACGACGTAGTTCCAATTATACTTCTCAATGACATCGATGTCGTTGCGACAGACATCGTAGGACGTAATAACGATGTCAGCCTTGTTGAGAGAGTCGCGGTGCACCCTTCGCTCGTTCGGAGGACCCACGTATGCCGTCACGCTCAGGAACGGCGCATACGTCTTGATCTCTTGCTGCCAGTGACCCGAGAGTGTTGGCGGGCAGACAACCAGGGTTGGTAACCTCCTCACGTCGGCTGCCCCGGTCTTTGCAAATTCCTCGGCCCGTTGGTGGTGGTCACTAGCAATCATGCAGATGGTCTGGAGCGTCTTGCCAAGCCCCATGTCATCGCACAGAATGCCGTGTAGGTGGTACTTGTTGAGGAAGTGGAGCCAGTTGACACCATCCTGCTGGTAAGAACGAAGCTCGGCCTTGATGGCGACGGGGATTTTGAATGGCTCAACTTTCTTGGGGTCGAGAAGCTGGGCGATAAAAGTCCTCTCGCGGTCTCGGCCTCTGAGAAGTTCCTCTGACAAGCCTGGCGGATCCGGGATTCCAGCCTCGAGGGGCACAAGCTTGACGAGCGTCGCGAACGAAGTCGTGGCAATGAGTCTGATGTCGTTATCTGAATCGCTCATACGGCCCAATACAGGAACAATGAGGAAGATGACGTATGGCAAGATTGCATCGCCCATGACAGCAATCAAGTGGTAGATGACCTCGATTGCGCCCTGGCGGAAGTGCAGGTCAACAGGGTTGCTGATGGACGGCAGCACCTTTTCAACCAGTGCAGTCATGCCCTCCACGCTCACGACGCTACAGATTGTGGCCATGCACTTGGCTGCCATATAGCGGAACACCGACAGCTCCGAGTGCAATGCCTTGATGATAAGCGGTACCATTTGCATGACAAAAGGCCGGAGCGCCACGTCCAAGGTAGGACACATGGTTCGGATGACGGACATTGCGTCCACGATCTCCTGGCCGAACGTCTGCTCGGGATCCCTGGCTTCAGATGGCAGCTCTCCCGAGAAAGCCCTGACGAGCGAGTCCTCCATGAAGGTCCGCAGACTTGGCACAGCCTCGAGCAGATTTGCACCAAATGTCTTGGCCAAAATCTCCAGGGCCTCCTTTGCACCGCGGCGAGTGATCCGGGCTGCTTTGGCCTCTCGCGCGAATTTCGCTGCGTCTGCATGATCGATTCTGTCTTCTTCCTTCTGCATTGACAAGACGACGTTTGTCTTGGAGGCATGGTTCGAGAACTCGGGCGTTTCGGCGACCTCGACACAGGAGAACTTGACGAGATTGGAAACCACCTTGTCCGCGGGCCCACGACGACCGCTTTCGGTAAACAACTGGATCAACCTGGCGATGGTGCTTGAAGAGCGGAACTGAAGCTCTTGGTTCTCTTCAGTCTTGAGAGAGTCCATGATGGACTTGATGAGCGGGCTGGGCTTCTTCGGCAGGGCGCGTAAAGAAACCAGGGCGCAGCCGGCTCCAGCCCTGATTCGAATGTCTCTAATCTCTTTGGCCGCCTTGGCGTCTTGGATCGCCTTCAACGCAACATCTTGGGCTTCTGTGAGCTGTGGCATTGCAATCAGGCGCTGACCAGGGCCCATGGCCTTCTTGAGCTTCTCAAAGTCTTCCCCAGTAACCTTCTCGGCGTTGGCTATTGAGAAGGCACCCGGGCCGGCTTCGGCCTCTCCCTGTACCACAACAGCAAGAATAGGAAGTTTGCTGCTGGCAACCTTGCCATGGTCGCGGAAGAGGTTGATAAGCTGCTGGCACTGGGAGCGCACTCTTGCGATGTGGCTGACCAGATCTCTGTACTGCGCCGGGCGCTCGGAGAGGATCATCTGCGTCAAAGCCGCCTCAAAGCGAACAGCCTGCGCATGGTTTGCGCAGTTCTTTGCATACTCATCCACAACCATACAAGCAGTCAACTGCGTCGTAGAGTATGGAGATGTGAAGGCGTTATGTAGCAGCTTGTCGAAGAGCCCAACCTCAGCTTGAGGTACCAGAGCCATGATTAAGCCCATTGCTTTCGCTGCCGATATCCTCGAGCGGACGAGAACCTCCATGCCGACCAGGTCAACGTCACCCAGCATCATCGCCCCATCGACATCATGCGTGTTGGTAGGGGCCGGTGCCTCATCCACTTTTGTGGATTTTCTCCGCCTCTTGGTGGCCCGTTCGCCGGTCTCAGGCGGGCTAGACCTCCGCGGCGGGGGCGGGGGCATTCCTTGGATGGTGTACGTTCCTCCGGATGGCTTGAGGAAGAGAGATGCGTTCATGGGTATCGGGTTTCTGGAGACGCCGATCGGATGCAGCGTCAGTTGCATCAGATCTTCTAAATGAGCTGCAAACTCCATCGCCAAAACCCTCGGGTCTCCAGCCGCGAGGCACCTGACCAGAGCTTCCCATAGCTCGATGGATTTGTTCAGTGTTTCAACATCCTTTTCAACCAGTATGTTCTGGAACACGAGGCGCAGTGGCCTGCCGTTAAGCCAGCCCTGTGAGGTTTCGCCGCTTAAGTTCGCAAATGTCATGAGAGCTTTAAGAACGGCAAGTCGGACGGACGTGATGGTATGCCGAAGGAAGGGGTACAGCCGGGGCACCAAGAGGGTGAATGACCTTTCCTCATCTTGCAAGGCCGAGGCCTTCATTGCGCTTAGGACCTCGGGGAAGCTGCACAATATGGCGAGCAAATCCATGATCTTGCCGGTTGAGGCGCTCAGATCGTCACCCAAGCTGGAAAGAGACTCCCAAACGATGTATATGAGGCTATCGAGCGATCCTGGTCTCAAGGCCACAAACTCCTTGGCCATGGGTATCAGGGTCGCGGCACTGACAGCTCGAACGTCATCATCCTGATCAGCAAGCCCTTTCATGACTGCCCTGACAACGCCGTCAATCATGTTGCTGTCCTTGAGGAGCAGGTCCTTTCGCACTGCCACCACGTATCTGAGGCCGACCATGCCGCCGTGGCATATGGCCCAGACATTTCGCTCCAGTTGCAAGTCCTCTTGCATGACCATACGGTATAGGATATTGTAGATGTCGTTGACGGATTCTGGGGGAAAGTGGAAAAGAACGGATCCAAGAGTCTGGCCCACAGTCTCACGGATTGGTGCGACCGAGGTGTCTGAGCTGTAGTCGGTGAACCTGTCCAGCATCAGCACACAGCAAAGACGACACGCCGCATCGTCCAGCCATTCTCTATTAAGCTCGTCGTTTTCTTGACGGCTCTTGCCACTCAGCCGGCCAGCGCCTCGGCCGTGGGTTCGGATTATCTCTCGGAGGCCCAGGGCAGCACCGTGGCGCGTCTCCCAAGATTGGTCAAAAAGGTCGACCTTGAGGAAATCGCAAAGCCGTTCAAACGGCCACTCGGCACCCTCGAGAGCTTCGCTGGCCTCGATCTCGGATTTGATGGGGATGACCGGCCCTTTGAACTCCGAGACAACCTTTGTATCTTCATCCACGTCGTCTGGCCGCTCAAGGTTGAAGTAGTCATTCATCTTCCCATTCTTTTTGGTGTCCTCTGATGGCGTTTCATCAGCGAGTCCATCGGATCCAGCAGTCGCACTTCGCCGTAAAGACAGGTCCCCAAACCCGCCCTTGCCCTGGGCAGCCTTCTGGGCCTCGCGCTTGCGTTTCCGCTTGAGAACGTTCAGCTGCCTCGAGCTCAGGCCACTTGCCTCGGCGGAAGGGCCTCCACCGGAAACGCCGTTGCTGTCGGTCTTCCCATAGCCGTTTGCGGGGACGTCCATGGGGGTCATGGGGCTCACGACGCTTTCAACTGGCACACTAAGCTCCTCGTCGGTGACCCTGTGGCCACATAGCCCTAATCGGCCATTGAGCGTCTTCTTTTGATGGGCGAGACGAGCCGGTGGGTCCAGAGCGGCTAGTGCATAATCGACAACGCCGCCTCTCAGCAGCTCCCTGCCATACCTGACGATTTCGTCAACAGGGAGGTTCTTGAGAGACAGAACATGAGCCTTGGGAGGCTCACCAGCCTGCTCTTCGGACTTCACCACATGTGTCTCGTTAGGACCCTCCTCCTTCTTGGCGGAAGAGAGTTCCTCATCCTCGTTGGGGTCGTATGCGTTTGCATTCTCCAGAATCTTCCCTAGTGCCTTGGCGGCGGTGCTGCGAGTTTCCCAGTCCTTGTGGTGAAGATAAGGGACGACCCTCGAAAGCAGATTGTAGAGCTCATCTGGGTGTTGTTTTTGCCAGTCGGCGAGTTGATTTACAGCCGTGTCCCGGATCAGCCGGGTACTCCCGGTCTCAAGGATGCTTTTGAAAATAGTTAGTGCTTCGGTCCCTGTTTAAGGGTAACAGAACATGGTTTCTGTCGTCCCAGAGGTACGAGTGCAAGACAAAGGTTTCACTCACGTGACGAGACGGTCGAGTCTGTACAACAGCACAGTTAGCAACTCCTAAAGAACCGTCCAAGTACGGAGAAAGAAATTCGATGGTTAGACAAACCTGGACGCCATTTGTTCTTCATGTCAAGGGTTTCCTGGGGTTCCTAAGATTGGCTTTCGTTACGGTGCAGAGCCCATGTCGCCTGGTTAAGAGTTAGTAAGTACTGCATCGGAGACGATTCCTTCAGGATGGTACAGGATGTAGCATCCAGTCCAGAGGGTGATTTTGAATGTAGCGGAAACAAAGCTCGCATGGGTGTCGAGAGAATCCAGTGGTTGGTAGAATTGAGTTGGGTTGGGCGGCGGCGGCTTAGCGTGATGATGGATAACGTCTTGAGAAGTGGGACGAAAATGATAGAGTAGAGAACAGACAGGATAAAAAGAGAAAAAGAAAAGTCAAAAGCGAAAGATGGGATGGAGGGAAAGGTTGGTATTCAGGATGTATTTGTGTGAACAAGTCACGTACGAGAAGTGCGAAGGCAGTGTGTGATCAAGGCCAGGCGTTGGGTTTGTTGAGTCCAACTGAGGCTATTTTGAACGTTTGTTGCCTAACGCGGCAGGTGCAGGCCGGATGTGTTCCAGATGCGGCCGTGCAGCAGTAAGTTAAGGAAGGTGCAGCAGCAATTGGCAGCACAGGCGGGCACCGGAGCTGAGGTGGTGATTCGAAGATTGAGTCTGACTGGCCGAGACAGATGCGAGGTGGATCCCAGTAACAAAAAGGTGAGGCCAGGTCTATTTCCCACGCTGCCAAGCCGAAAAAAATATGAAATGGATAAGAAGTACAACACCGCTCAAAAATGGCGAGCTAGTTCGTTGCCGGTTTTAATTGTGATTAAAAGATGCTTTCGAATGCACCGGGAATTCCCAAGTCGCGTGGTGGTGTTGCTGGCCTGTCTGTGTGGTGTGGTGTTGAGATGATTTTTTTGCGGCCTCAGGCACAAAGGCACCGATCAATTAAAAGGATGGATGGATTAGCACCTGTGGTCGGAACGGAACGCAATCGACGAGGGAGGAATTGGGGGGCGGGCAGGCCGCTCTTCTAATACGATACCGTGTATCCATAGCACCCTTATATATACACACCACGTTAGCGTCTGGTCCTCCCGCCCTTGCCCACACCACCCGCCCCTGTCGATTTCTGATTTTGGAAGGGGCTCCTGGGACTTGGCCGTGCTTGTGCATGTCCACTTCCTTCCAATCCAACCCAGCCGAACTGCGATCCAGCTTCGGGCTGTTATGTCGTCAATCAACCCGACATCACGATGGCAGGGACTGAGGTTTTTTTCGCCTTCTTTTCTTCTTGTTGGTCCCTTTTTTATTTTTGTTCTTAATAAATATATACATGTAATAACTCTCTTTTCTCCCCATATAACCATCTTCCATTGTATTTAACAGCATGCTCGACTGCATCGTCACCATGTTTGATTGGCTTTGGCAGTCTTTGCTCATCTTGGCCTGTCCCTTGGGCCTAATGGTCCGCCGTGTAACCATCAAACATTTATAACCCATCAAGCCCGCATGCGTCGTTGGCGATGTGGCTTTTCAGCATGAACATTTACACTCCAATGAACGTAACCAGCGCCGCCCAGGCTCTGTCAGTTTAAGTGCCAACCGATGACAAGCACGTAGCGCCGTCACCTTTAGCTCTCCGATGCATTTCCACAGGCCTGTCCGTTCTACCGACCATCCTTGATAATTAAAGACAATCGTGCAGTGGTGTGGGATCGTCACTGGCCAGGCAACTGTCATCAACAGGTGGATGCTGATGGTTGGATTCTCCTCATCCCTATCCCTGCTTGTGTGGCTCAAAGTTTGGCTTCATAAAAAAACCAAGGCCTCTGGAAAGGCGCTGTTTGCTTTCATTGCATTCCACAACAAACAAACAAAACCTCTAAAAGTCAACTGCATATCGACAACCTAACCGCCAACTCGGAACCTTCGATCACACCTAGGTAGTCTGGGTGTTAACCTTACGATCAGGGCAGGTCGAACAATTCGAGTTGACGCGCGTGGCCTTTCAGGTCCCCACTTTGCAAAGCTGGAGATGCCTGTAATTAATTCGTAGCCGAGGGCACGGGAGAAAAAAATTCAATGTTCGCATTTGACACACGCACGGCACGGTTTTGTCAGTGCAACAGCCAGCCCTTTCAACTTCTAGGAAAAGAGAACTTCGACAAGGCCCATGTGTGATCAGAGACCAACCACGCTTACCATGTAGTCCCTGAATACATTTGTAGATCCAATTATTCTAGATCAATTAGACCCATCTATTTCTTTCCATCCCTCTCCTTGTCGTTGAGTTGCTAATGGCAGCTCCGGCTTTTGCTACTTGGTACGGGTCACTCGGAGCAAGGGTCAATGCGCCCGACAAGGCAAGACAGCAGCAGCTTTTGGATTGTTTGGACCAAAATAGAAAAATTTTATGTTGCCGGAATGATCGATTGGGCCACAATGCGCTGCTGTAAAGGATGATTGATGCTGGTGCTTTTCGGTGCTCGGTGCTTTGATGCAAACCACTCTGCTTTTTCGTCCCCCTTTGGAACCTGGACAAGCCCATACGCGGGAACGCCAAACAAATAGCTTGCGACGGGGCGGGCATGTTCTTGGGCAAAGAGGAAAAAAAAGTATGCGAGATCGGCCGATATGTTGAACAGAGTTTAGCGTGCTGGGGTCGGAGCTTGTCCTGTTTCTTTTATGCAGTTAATGGAGCAGGTGCCTGGATGCATAAGTACTTTTCTAACGCCACGGCCAAAAAAACGACCAGACGTTAACCGAACATTATCCTTTCTTTGTGTCAGTCAATCTATAGATCTGGTTCTTTGAGGGATGAATATCATGAAGGTGTGCTTATTTGCTTTACTGTCCCTCCCTGTATAGGAGTTTCTCCACAGTTTGTCGAGGCAGACAAACAAGCAAACTACAACAGAACATTCAACGGGAAAAGCCTTGAATAGATACCTGTTTTCGGGGGAAACTTTGATAGATGCTTCGAACTATTTTTTTCTCTCTCTCTCTTCATATATTTTGCATTCGAAAGCAATTCTGACAAACTTCAACAACTAAACGTTCAATTTACACTACTGCAATCACGTGTCTAGCACTCAAGACTCAATTCACTGTCCATGAGCTTGCGATTGCCCCACTTTACAGCCAAGTCACGTCCCAAGCTTCAGCTACAGCTCGCGACGCGTTCATCGCCATCCACATTTTATCTCCCCCTCCCCATTGACGTGACCTAGACCTAGACCCCAAGTCCAGTCGCAGAATGCGCCCAACCCGGCCGACCCAGAACGCAGCAGCCGCCGATTTGCCAGTAGATACAAACCTCCATTGTCAAGCGTAGACAATCTCGAGCACCCCCAGCACCGTCGCATTAGTCGCGCTGCAGCGGCCTCGCCTGCTTGGCGCCACAACCACCATGTTCATCAAGCAGATCATCATCCAGGGCTTCAAGAGGTTCGCGTCCGCACCAGCACACCCACCTGCGCTCTTGCATCCGGAGAGGGGCCACCCCAAACTGACCGACAGCCTTCACCTACCCATAGCTACAAGGAGCAGACTGTCATCGAGCCCTTTTCGCCCGGCACTAATGTCATTGTCGGCCGAAACGGATCCGGCAAGAGCAACTTCTTCGCCGCCATCCGCTTCGTCCTCAGCGATGCCTACACCCAGATGAGCCGCGAGGAGCGCCAGGCCCTCCTCCACGAGGGCTCCGGCTCCGCCGTCATGACGGCCTACGTCGAGGTCATCTTCGACAATAGCGACGATCGCTTCCATACCGGCAACAAGGAGGTCAGCATCAAGCGCACCATCAGCCTCAAGAAGGACGAGTACTCGATCGACAAAAAGGTCGTCCAGTCCAAGAACGAAGTCTTCAGCATGCTCGAGATGGCCGGCTTCTCGCGCGTCAACCCCTACTACATCGTGCCCCAGGGCCGCGTCACCGCCCTGACCAACATGAAGGAGGCCGACCGCCTTAAGCTGCTCAAGGAGATCGCCGGAACCGAGAGCTACGAGGCGCGCCGGACAGAGTCGCGCAAGATCATGCACGAGACCATCAACAAGCGAGAAAAGATCGACGAGCTGCTCAAGGACGTCAAAGAGCGCCTGGATGAACTCGAGGAGGAGAAGGAGGAGCTGCGCGGGTTTCAGGCAAAGGACCGCGAGCGGAGGTGTCTGGAGTATGCCTACTACCACCACCATCAACAAGTGCTAACCGAGGCCTTGGAAGAGATTGAGCAGGCTCGCTTGGGTGCCGACGGCAGCAGCGAATACCAGTCTAGGTTTGCAGAGGGCGAGAGGAGCATCGCCCAGCTAGAGTCCACCTTGGAAGAGCTTCAGCAATCCCTCGAGATGCTCAGGATCGACAGGCAGCAGCTGGAGAATGATCGCCGTACAACGTCCAAAGCCCTGGCCAAGGTGGAACTGAAGGCCAAGGATCTAGAACAGGCCCAGAGCACCCAGACGCAAACTAAAAAGCAGCATGAGGCGGAGCTTAAGAATATTCGGGCAGAGATCAAGACAAAAGAAGCTGAGTTGTCCACAGTCATTCCAGACTACAACAAGAGGAAACAAAAGGAGGACGCCATAAGGCAGCAGTACGAGACGGCAGAGGCTACACGCCAAAGACTCCTGGACAAGCAGTCACGCGGTGCCCGGTTTAAGAACAAGGCAGAGCGAGATAAGTTCTTGCGAAAGGAGATTCAAGATCTTGGTTCAAGCCTCAACGCCCTCAAGGCCAACCGAATGGAGCTGCAAGAGAGCATAGGGTCAACCGAGAATGCAATCTCGACTTTGGAAGCCGAGACTGCGCAATTACAGCAAGATCTTCAAACTCGAGGCACACGCAAGGAAGCTCTGAACAGGCAGTTGATGGATGCCATGGGCAAAGAAAATGCCCTTCAAGACGAAAAGTTAGAGCTGAGGCGAGAAGCCGACAAGCTGGAGGCTAGAATTGCCACGGCACGAAGGCAAAAGGAGAAGGCGGACCACAGACTCGGCCAGGCCATAGACTCTGCAACATCACGTGCTCTGGACAAAATCGCCCGCTTGAAGAGGGAACGGGACATTCCCGGCGCATACGGCATCCTCGCAGACCTCATGGAGGTCGACGACATCTATCGCATCCCTGTCGAGCAAGTGGCCGGGACCAGTCTTTTCCACTATGTGGTGGACAATAAGGAGACAGGTACGATGATTTTGGACCTTCTCGAGAAGGAGAAGGCTGGCCGCGTCACTCTCATGCCGCTGGCCCAGCTTCGTCCCCGGAAAGTCAACATGCCGCAGTCTCAGAATGCCTTCCCACTCATCAGCAAAGTCAAGTACAATGTTGAGTTCGATAAGGCCTTCCAACAGGTCTTTGGGAAAAGCGTCTTGTGTCAATCGCGCGACGTTGCGACTCAGTACTCGCGAACCCACAATGTCGATTGCGTCACGCTGGACGGTGATACCACGTCCAAGAGGGGTGCGGTAAGCGGTGGCTACACCGACCCAACCGCATCTCGCCTGGTTGCTTTGCGAGATGCGAACAAGCTCCGGGACGAGTACTATCAGCTCCAGGAGGAGCTGACTGGTCTACACAAGCAGATCGAGCTCAAGTCACAGGAGACCACCGCCGCAGTGGGCCTCGTGCGCAAGCTCGAGCAAGAGATGTACAAGCTCGATATGGAGTTCAGAATCAAGGATGCCGAGTTCGCGAGCAAGCGGAAGGAGCTCCAGGGACTGCGGAAACAGCTGGACCACATCAACGCCGACCTCGAAAAGGTTGAAAAGGAGATGAAAGATATGAACGAGACGCTCTCGAGTTACGAGGCCGAGGTAGCCTCGGACTTCAAGAAGGCGCTGACCGCGCAAGAGGAGGAGCAGCTAGAGCTCCTCAGCAGCCAAATGAGCGAGCTTGGTATGCAGCTGGCCGACTGCAGCAAGCGGCGCATCGAGCTGGAGAGGCGCAAGCACATGCTGGAGAACGAGCTGAACAACAACCTCCGCCGCAGAGAGGACGAGCTCACGAGCATGGCTTTCGAGGCGTCCAGCGGCACTAGTGCCTTCGCTGGTCCCACCGGCAGCCTGGACGACGCGAAGAAGGAGCTTGCCAAGCTTAAGAAGAGGGCTGCACACCTGGATGCCGAGCTCCGCAAGGCCGAGGGCGAAACTGAGAGGGTGGCAGCGCAGGTCGCCGAGCTCGAAACCCGCAAATTTCAAAAGGAGCAGGAGCAACAGGATCTGGCGCGCGACATTGAAAAGATGCAAAAGAAGTTAGAAAAAGGCCTGTCCAAAAAGTCCATCATCGCCGGCAAACTGGGCGAGTTCACCAAGAATATAAGGGACCTTGGTGTTTTGCCTGAGGAGGCGTTCGATAAGTACGAGCGCATGGAGATGAAACACGTTCGTTCCCCTCATCCCCTTCCTGTTCGTTATGCCAAAAACTTATGTTTTACTGACATGCATCGTTTCATCTACAGATTGAGAAGAGGCTCGCCAAGGTCAACGAGGCCCTCAAGAAGTACGTACACGTCAACAAGAAGGCTTTCGAGCAGTACAACAGCTTCACGACGCAGCAGGAGCAGCTCGTCAAGCGTCGCAAGGAGCTCGACTCCTCGCAGCAGTCCATCGAGGACCTGATCAGCCATCTGGATCAGAAGAAGGACGAGGCGATCGAGCGAACGTTCAAGCAGGTTTCGCGCGAGTTCGCCACCATCTTTGAGCGCCTGGTTCCGGCTGGCCACGGTCGTCTGGTCATCCAGCGCCGTGCGGACAGACGTCAGACCGCTGCGGCTGAGGAGTCGGAGGACGAGCAGAGGCGGGGCGGCGCCATCGAGAACTACACTGGTGTCGGCATCAGCGTCTCATTCAACTCCAAGGAGTTTGACGAGCAGCAAAAGATCCAGCAGCTCAGTGGTGGACAGAAGAGTAAGTGCATGGCAACCAAATCCACCGCCACATGCTTCAAACCAGACCCCAGGCCAACTAACTCGGTTTTTTCTTCTTCTTTGCAAATAGGTTTGTGCGCTCTCTGCCTCATCTTCGCCATCCAGCAAACAGAGTCCAGCCCCATGGTCGTCTTCGACGAGGTCGACGCCAACCTGGACGCCCAGTACCGTACCGCAGTGGCCAGCCTGCTGCAGTCAATCTCATCTGAGGCCGGAACGCAGTTCATCTGCACAACCTTCCGCCCCGAGATCGTCCATGTCGCCGACAAGTGCTACGGCGTCACCTTCACCAACAAAACAAGCTCCATCGACTGCGTGCCGACCGAGGCGGCGCTCGACTTTGTCGAGGGCCAGCAGCAGGCGAGGTGATGTCAGGAAAGCTGTCCTTTGAAGAGACTCTCCTGTGGGCGTTTTTTTGTTCTTCTTATTTCGGGGGGTTTGCGGCCGGGCAGGGAGGATGGGGA
>JARHUK010003099.1:1419-27986 GCA_031001725.1 Pseudopyricularia javanii | reverse complement strand
GGGGGGGGCAATGTCAAACCCATCTCTTGGATCGGTTTTCTGACATGCGGTAAGTTTAACAACCAACACCTTCACGCGATGACCCTGGGGCTCACTGACAGTTTACTTGAATGTTTTCGTCTGAAGGCGTCCACCCTCGTGCAGTCTGCAGCTTGCTTTTGTGCCCTGTCTAGTTGTGACTACTAAAAAAGAAGGGATGTGGCATGATATTGGTACAGGACCCGAACAGGTGACAACAGGCAAGGCGGAAAGAAATCATAAAGGCGATATGTGACCCAAGCTTGTCGGATCACATAAAGTGCTCATGTGATTAGTACGTTGAAGAAAGCCCCATATGGCCATCGCCGTTGTCGATGACAGAGCTGAGCAGACCGAGGGTCGACACGGATGTGCAGTCAAAATAAGCAGCTTGAGCGGTGGAAAGTTACTTCCGTATGTGCCAGATGCCCCCCTGCCGGGCCTCAAGCGACGGAAAGAAGCAAACGCGCCAACGGAACCTTGAACGGTATGGCGAAAAGCCTCGTAGGCTCTTCACTTCGGCACACAAAAATGGAAAACGCGTTATAAACTTGGGAGGGCAGGTTTTGCTTGTACGAGCCATGTATGAGAACTGCGAAAGCGAGGTTTGGATTTGTCGGTTTCCTCTGCCCAGTATCAACAAAAAAAAAGACCGACCATATCTCCGAATAGGCCCCAAACATTATGAAGCATAGACGAAGTCGTACTACCCAGATCGCCAACCCTTGGCTCGGAGGGAGAACCGCCCCCATTTGGTGGCGTCTGTCTCAACCCACCCGCAGCGCGTTGACCAAGAAAATAAAAAAAAGGGCGCTCAACCAAGATGCCAATAGTAAACAAAGGTTAAAAGGGCCTTCTTGACAAATGGGAACAGAAGAAAAAAAAACATATCAGCCCGCCAAATTAAACGACAAACTTCGTGACATCCCCAGATGAATTAAAATTTAAAACAAGACAATACCAGTGTTTTGACAAATGGTGGGTATCCTTTGAAGAAGTGAAAGGGTAAGAAGTAAAAGTGAAGTCCCGACGCAAAAAAGAATCGCGACCCTCCGCACGGGACAAAAGAAAACTAAAGCAATAACGCCGCGTCGGTCTGGGTGAGGGCGCACGGTTCCCCGTGAGGAACCACGTCAGAATCCAGTCGTGAAAAAGAAGTCGAAGTATAAACTTCTTTTTTTACGCCAGGATGAAGATGCCAGCGCCCACGACACCGAGCATGAGCCCGCTCTGAAGGAAGACAGAGCTGCCGGCGCCGGTAGGCACGGGCGAGGTGGCGACAGGAGTCTGAGCGGAGTTAGGGCCCGAGGGAATGACGGTTGCCGTGGTGGTCTTGGGCGACAGAGTAGGCTGGACGTAGCCGGTGCCGTTCTTGGTCGCAGTGGGGAAGGCAGAGGTCAGGTTGGCGGTGATGCTGCTGCTAGTGATGGACTGAACCGTGGGGGCAGCCGAGGTGCTCGTGTTGCGGCCAGGGCAGTTGGTGACTGAAGGGTTGCATGCGGTGATGGTGACAGTCTTGGTCATGGTGCTTGTGGAAGTCGTCGTGGTGAGCGAGTCGGTGGTGAGCGAGCCGGTGGTGGTATGGGCGGCAGCGACGCTGGCCATGGCGGCCACAACACCGTAGAAGAGGTTTGAGGAGAGCATTTTGGTATTTGGGGGGTTGTGTTTGTGTGTTTTTGGGTTGAAAGACTGTGGTTCCTTGCGAGGGTTGAATGTCTGTTCCTGCGGACGGCGAGCTGATACGAACGAGAGGTCTGGGTAGAAAACCGGGAAAATCTCGACGAATCTTGGAAGATGGTGGCTTGGTCCTTTAAAAGACTGGATAAGGTCTGCGGGAATATTGGACAAGGTAAACGAACGGTCTGGGTAGTGAGCGTAAGGCTGAGTGAATTGAATCAACAGCAGGGTAAAGAGCGTAAGGCGCAAGAAGCGGACGACTATGAGCAGTGGCGTGAGGGAAAAAAAAAACAGAAACCTCGAGGTTGAGGGTGGGCGGGCTCCATCTCGTATTTCTATCGCCAGCGATGCTGTGCGCAGCAACGGCCAACAAAGCAAGGAATCTTTGGTTCTATTAGTGGGGCTTATGGAGATCGACGTTGTCGCCAGCTCCATTCCACTGCAGAAGTGCGGGGCCCATTCCCTGTTAGCAGGCATTTCATTGGCCTGGGGTGCCTGGTACCTTGCAGAAAGCCCTGAGTGATGCAAATGTGCCCAAACCACCCATGTCATTTTTTTTCGACCTGCTGTCTTGATTTTGTTTCTCCTTGTGCGACTCATTGTTAAGGCATCTAGGCCCTTGGCCACTTTCTCTCTGTTGCCAACCGCCGATTCGCTGACACAAATGGCCGTATCCTGAATTGCCATGCAGGTACACGCGACGACGTGTACATACGAGAGACCTCCATGCGCGGTTTGCCCCCTGTGTGGGACTCTCATAGCAAAAAAGTCGAAACTGCTCTTTGGCTTGGCCCCGTTACACTGCGGGTGGGCAGTCCAGTCCCATTGGGCCTAGCAAACGGACAAGATCCCGTTAATTACGGTACCTGTGTGGCCAAGGCCCATCAAGAAGCTCGGCAAAATTTGCTCTCTCCTATGGCCTTTTCAGGAGGTTTCCGGGGGGTTTCCGGATTGCCATGCTCTATTATCCATGTTGGTACTGGCCATTTCGTTTGTTGGCAGGCCGAACATGTTCTATGTGGCTGGGTAGCGTTTGGCTTGTTCACCAGGCCAATTTCCACACGTCTTTGTCTGCTCAACATATGGAACCAAATCCATCATTCCATTGCAAGATTCGCGGGGAGCAGGTTGATTCTGGGGGTTGCCTAAGAAACACCCATCAGCACATGTATTGAACTAAAGCCATGTTGTTTGTTGTCTCAATTCGTTTGTCCGAGCCAAGGCGATCTGGGCTACACCTCCCTGACTTGCGACGGCCTTCTGTCATTTCGGTCAGATAAGTTACCAAGGTGTTGCCTGAATCCCATGTTGCCCGGAGATGACGCCCGATATCACAATCAAATTTACCAGTCTGGGTGGGCTAGAAGTAAAGGAGGCTAAGGAGCGGCTTCTTCTGTAGCGAATTCTACTACGCCCCACTGCCTGTAATGGGCTCGAGATTGAGCCTCCACAAAAGCATATTGCTAGCATTGTCTCCTTTCGGCGCACTACGTCAGCCAGCTCGGCCTCAGCTTCCAGCTTGCGTAAGGTATGTTTTTTTTTTTGCTTTATTTGCTTTTCTTTGCTTTATTTGCTTTTTTTTTACTGATGCGATTGTCTTGTTCTTCCCCGTTTTGGCAATCCTCCCGCTCAGAAGGCTTTACATTCATCGACAGCAACGCATCACATTTTGAGTGCAGCGCATTCGGACGAGCTAAACGTAGTGCGTTCGTTCCGCAGGCGCTATGCTATGTTGGCCATGCCTCCGAGGAAGCCGCTGGCGCAATAAATCTAGGATTTGCGTATGAACACGGCAATTCTCCTAGCTATGTTCAATTCGATACTACGACATGTCATTTCGACCTGCTTGCACTGGATTGTGCAACCCTAGCTCTCGAGTATTGGCATACTTCTGTCTAATGCCCCATGTTCCCTTGTGCAGTGCTGTGAAAGTTACCTGGCGATAGCCATCAAGGTGCACCTGCTCGCAAACCAACAAACAGCCCTGAAATGCTACAAGGCGCTGGGAACCTCGCAGCCCATTTTCTCACCAAAGCCCGACGCCCTTGTTGATGGCCGTAGACTATTGAGGTGACAACACTGTCTGTTAAACTATCAACACAAATCGAGCCATGTCGCTTCATCGCAACGTAGTGTCTGGCCGTGGGACTACGAATGCTCAGCCAAGCCACAGTCGGGCGGCATTTCAAGTGTTTCGCTCTTATGACGCTTCACAAGACTAGCAGGTGTCTAAATCGATCATCCCATGACATGATTTGCGGTCCTCGGCTTGTTTTTGGTTCTGGCGTGACTGTCAACCCAAGAGCTTGTTTGAGAAGTGCCTTGCCCCTCCAAACCTTCACCATAGAACTGACCCCGCTCCGCCGAAACCGATCAAACACCACACCAACCGAGCTCTACCACAACCACAGCAAACTGCATGCATCATATCTAGGAATGACAATAGGAACATAACCTGAAAGGAGGCGCGAAACAACCCGCAATACGTACTAGAAAAGTGCAACCAAAATGGCATCCGCAGAGGAACCCGCCAAGGCATCGTACTCGACCGATCCGGCCCTGTACATCTACACCTCGCTCACGGCAGGCAGCTCCCACATCGTCACGGCCACATCGCGTCTCGAGACCATCCTGCGCGCCAACCGGGTGCCCTTCAAGGCCCTCGACCTCGCCACCGATGACAAGGCGCGGATGCTCTGGGGCCGCAGGGCCGGCAAGGACGAGTCGGGCCGCCAGAGAAAGCTGCCGGCCCTCGTCCAAGAGGGAATGGTGCTCGGTGTGAGTTAAAACAGTCATCTCTCCGTCGCTTTGGGAGAGACATTTTCCTGAACCAAACCACTTTGCCTCTCTGCCAGGACCTGGTCGAGATTGAGGAGTGGAACGAGTATGGCGAGCTCAAGCAGCATGTCACCATCTACTACGACGAATTCACCCAGCCCTCCGCCAGCCAAGCGCAGAAGTTACCCCCTGTCATGAAGAAGGGGCCCGCCATCGCTGCCCCGACCGCCGCCGCCGCCGCTGCCACTACCACCGCGAAGACTACCGCCGCGCCAACGGCGCCACCACTGCCGACGGCATCGTCAGCTTCTACATCAGCTCCAGCAGCCGCCAAGTCCGCCGGAGCGACCACCCCGGCATCTACGGCCATCCCGATCCGGAGCATCGCCGAGGAGGCGGCCGCCAAGGCGAAACAAGTACACTTGAAGAGCTTGCGGGACAAGGTGTACGGGAAGGGGAACACCGGTCCGGCCAAGAAGGAGGAAGAGGGCGAGGCGAAGAAGGACGAGGCTGCAAAGGGAGCGCCAGCGGAGAAGCAGGAGGACTCCAAGGACACAGCGAAAGCGCCGGGGCCCATCTCTGTCACGCCCTCGGTCGGCGCGGCGGCCGGACTGCAATCGCCTACTTCGGGAGCGTGGAAGAGCAGTGGCATGGAAGGACAATCTCCGGGGGAGCAGCTTCGGAACGCGCTTCAAAGCCCGACTAGCACCGCGTGGAAGCCAACAGACGTCGATCCGCCTGTGACCATGCACCGTGGATCAGTGGTCAGTCCGGCATCAGCGGCGGAGATTGCAGCGGCTGAGAAGCAGCTCGTCATCAAGGAGGTTCCCGAGGAGGAGGACTCCGATTCCGACGACGATGACGATGATGATGACGAAGATGAGGATGAGGATGAGGACGAGGATGATGATGAGGAAGAGGAGGATGACGACGAAGATGATGAAGATGATGATGAGGAGGAGGATGATGATGATGAGGACGACGACGACGACGATGACTCCGATGACGAAGAGGATGGGAAGGAGAAGAAAGACGTGGTCGCTAAGGTTACGAAGGTGGTTGAGAAGGTCGGCGCCAAAGCCAACTGATTACTACAAGTGCCGATTACTCTGTCATTTTTCTTGGTATTGGAGGACCTGCTGTTTAATCGGTTGATGTAGAATGCTGCGCATGCTACTGGAAAGGCTGTGGAAGTATACCTACATGCCCACTCTTTTACGTGCGAGAAGCAAAATCTCGAATTCAGTTATCTATGGACATCCATGAGCCATGTTGCACAGTGCGCTAGTCTAGTAAACTAGGCCGGCCATTGTAATTTAGCGCCCTATAGGCTTAGGATTAGCGAGGACGGACGGCCGACCAGCAGTCTCCGCATGCAAGGATTGCTCCTGCTTGCCGGGCCAAGCTAAGAGCTAGATAAACCCTGCACAACCCTACCTATAGTACGTCAGTGCCGCATTACCCCACGCTGTGAGAGCCTCGACGGCCTCAACCATTCTCGAGTCCTTTCCCAGATATGTTGGCGTGCTGTCTGAATCTTATGGGCCATTGCGACAATGGAGCAGGCTGACGAGAGAGGTTTCGATGCCGTCTACGTCAACCCCGTAGTAGGCGTGCAGACCCCGGCGAATAGGTTCAGCTCGGGCAGCCCTCAAACCGCATCCTCTCACCTCTCGCCCCCTAGCGAAGGGGCCGACTCGTCAGACGCAGGCTCCCTATTGATCAGTGATGACAGTGAGGAGGAAGAAGACGAGGGAACTCTCCCTCAATGGCAGGCCGGATGGCAGACCGGTGATGGAAGCGATCCGCAACTTGGCGCGAGCTCGTCGCGGAGCCTGATCAAGTTTGCCCGTTTGCGCATGAACTTAACGGTGCTGTCACAAATCTACAACGTGAGTCTCCCAGCCTTTGACAGTGAAAAAAAAACACGCCAAAGCCACGATTCGGTAAAAAGTTTCCTGGCTTACACTAACATTATCTGCCTTTTCCCGCCTGGTTAGCTTTACTTTGTCGCCTACATGGGGTCTATTCATGTCTTCAGCCCGCAGAATGCACCACAGATCCTGCCAAGGACAGCATTACTCTGCCTTAACACGGTACCATCGCCCATTGCTGCTATATCGCGGGGACATGTCAGCCAAAGTAATCCGCACCAGATAAACAACATGGTCATCGGCATGTTGGGAGACGCAGAGGTCTTGGTTGCGGCCTTTGACGACGGTGATGTTGTTGCCTACTACACGTATCAAATAGCAGAAGCCGTGGAGCGCAATGCCCGACGCTCGTCAAGCGCCAGTGTCACGACAGCGCAGCCTCAAGAGCCCTTCTTCTGTCGCGCCGTTGGCAAGTCCGCATGGGGACTGGCCGTACACGCAAAATCTCGGCTTATCGCAGTGAGCAGCAACACCCACGAAGTTACTGTGTTCGCCCTCGCCCTCACCCAAGGTCCTGCCACGAAACAGCCGAAGTCGCCTATGCATGCACCTCCAGGAGAGCCTCTCAACGCACCCAACCTAGGCAGTCTTGGTGTCAACGCACGAGAGCTTGAGGCCCACCTCGGGCAGCGAACGCGGGAATGGAGAATCATTTTGCACATGCGACATCAAGATCAAGCCAACATACCCAGCATCTCCTTCCTAGATGACGAGGATGGAGAGGCTGACAAGGTAGTGGCTGTTGACATTGTCGGCAATTGCTGGATATTCGACATATGGGCCTTGGGAGCTCCCAACTTTTGCCTTCGCCCTTTTGGGATTAACAGAACTGAAAGGTAAGCCGCAGTCTAAGATGATGATTCTGTCGATGCATTATCAGGTTCGGTGGTATTACGGACGTTGTCCCACGTACTGACCTGTCGCCAGGGCCGCCATTGGCTGGGGCGTCATGGCGTTGCCGGACGAGTTGTTCCAGGAGGTGACAACAGCCGTTGAGTTCACAGGTCTTCATCCGAAAGACATTGATGGTTCCCAGAACCCAGCTAGTCCTCCTATCCTAGAGCTTACATTTGGGCTGAACAAAGTGCCAGGGAATGCCCACCGTCACTTGCTCCAACATTTGCGACGGCGGACCAGGGATAGTCTTCCTTTTGAAATGCCAGAAGTTTTTCCGGACTTTAGCGACGGCCCAGATATTCAGCCGTGCCGAAACGAATGGATGGAGCAAATTCGTGCGAAGAGCGAAAATTGGAACAAACTCGGGCGCATATTCAGCGCGGCTTATGAAGAACATGTGTTCAAGCAAAAGCCCCTGAAGCTTGGCTCTACTGATTTCCAGGCCTCCATGACAATAGTCCCAATATCTGGCCATGTATATCAACACGACGGTATGAGGCCATCCCGTGTACTCAACGAAATCTTGTGCAGCACAGGCAGAATGCACCTTGCTGAGAGTTTGACCTGTAAGTGGTCGTTATTGGCTGTCGCTTCTTGGAATCATACTATGCAATCCAAACTTGGCCGGCAGCCTCCTCGTCACTGCATATTTTCTGAAGCTTTGGAGTCCACCATGGCAATGGGATGACTGAGCTGATGCCCATACCCTCACAGATACCAAAGGCAGCTCGACTCCCGGGGTGATTCAACCTAGAGTGTATCTACCCAGCAGCATCGCCAGGCGGTACTCTATTCTTCGCACCACCGATGTGGACCTTGAGCTCCGCGACCTACACCCCGAGAAGGCCGATGTGTCATGCCGTGAGCTTCTCTGTAGTATGCCCATGAGAAGCGAAATGCTCTCAACGGACATGCAGTATTCTCAGCGAATCTGCATGCTACATTGCATACCAGAGCTTAACCTTGTGGTGCTTGGCTCATGTTGTGGGCGTGTTGGGCTGATACGTCTGACCAAGGCAAGAAATGGTGGAAAGTTTGGTCGTGGCTTTCGTGTCGAATGGATCCTTCCGCGCACCGATGAGGAGCAGTCGAGGATTAGGCCGACGGCCTGGATGGTGGGCATGGCGGTATCAAGGGTGCCGCAACCGGGCGCACGGGGTGTCGATCTTTTCCCGCCGGCCGCATCGGCGAAGAGGGCTTCCATGTGGGAGGATAGAGCATCGAGTCGGGGTTACTGCAGTAGCAGACCCTATAAAGAGGTCCATCGGTGGCGGCTGCTCTTGCATTTTATGGACCATACGATACTGGCCTACACGATCGAGGCTTCGAAGCCGGATGACGACCCGATGAGCGTCAACTTGACCGAATGGGATTTGGGGTTGGGCAACGTTGACGATGTGCCGACTCCACCGTCCCCGACAGACTTTGAGCCCTCGTTTGATATGCCCTAAGGTGAAGACTGGTTATACCAAACTCTGGTTGATTAGTGTTGTATTTTGATACCTTTTAAGGGTACAAACAAGGGCGTTTGTTGTTGACCTTTCCTTTCTCTGTCTTTTTCTAGCGTGGAATAAGTCACTCGAGCTCATGCCTGGCGTTAATGGAGATACCCTTTTTTGACGAGTGTTTCCTTTCTCTTATACTTGGAAATACAGGTACTACATGGGGTCATATGAATTTGAGAGTCGAAGGAACTCAATAGGTAGCAGAAATCGTGTAGTAAACTTTCGCCGAAATCCTGACAGCATCTATCCAGCACGTAATCTACTTTGCCCAAGGCAGACAAGTATCTCTTGGGACCAAAGGCATCACAACTCTTGTCTGCAGAGTAAAGCAACTCTTTGTCTCCATTCAGCCTTTTTCCATTTACTGTCATGACAGGCCAAAGGTGGCAGATTTTCGGGGCGCAAGGCAGGTAGGAACCAGCTGGTGGGTGGCCACCAGGTGGACAGCCGCTCCTTCCTCCTGTATCCATTGACACAGTCCCACGTTTGCTTCAAAAGTCTGCTCCCAAACACCCCGCAGCTCTCAATAAAAGAAAGGGGAAAATAAATGAAATTAGGAACCATTGTAACACCGCATACCAAAAGAGCCACTGGCTCAAGGAAAGAAAGATACAAGTAAGTTATTCGATTCGTTGTTTGATGTCTCAACTATTCGGCAGACGCTGCCGACTCTGCGAGCATCCATGATCATGTCCCTTCTACTAGGCTCTTCTTGACACTCATAAACTCTGCACCAGATCAAACCAGACCTCGGCAAGATCCGCAGCCCACAATGACGCCCAGCAGCTCCTCCTGGTCCCGGACCGTCTGCCAGCCCGACGACCCGCAGATGCATATTACTACTCCGGCGCAGTCCCGGAACGAGGCGCAGCCGGGCGACGCCGCAGATAACTCGAATCGGCGGATAGCACAGGCCATGTTCAGTATGATTGAAAGCACACGGCAAGGGCTGAAGACCAGGATGGACGAGGGACTAGACAGCCTCCGGGGAGACATGAACGCCCAAATCGAGCGACAGGACGCCGCGACCAAGAGCTTGAAAACGAGTTTACAGAGAAATAGCGAAGACTACAAGGTCGAGCTTCAGAAGTTTGATGGAACGCTTCGCACCACGGTTGCAAGCGTGAACCGCAAGGTCGCCCGGCTCGATGATCAGGCCGAGAAGATGCGCGAGGGCATCAAAGATGGCTTCGGCGCGGTTGATATCAACATGACGAACCTAAGGGACGACATACTCAGTACTTGTCTTAGCAGAGAACACGTGGACATGCTCGTGAATGGGAAGCTTGCTGCGAGAATGGTAAGACGCACAGTTCCATTTTCGTACAATTTTCCACAAGAAATTCAAATGATTACCTGAGGATGACTTGTGGCTAATGTGTGAATCATAGCAAGCAAAGGATGACGAGATTGCAGTTGTTAGAGCTGAAAACCAAAAACGATTTGAACGCATAGACCGAGAACGCCGGGAGGAGAAAGAGCGGCAAGAGATGGCATTACTTCACATCACCGATAGATTGCTCTCGCTTGAGCACAAAGAACGGCAACGCCAGGAGGAAGAGGAACGACGAGAAAGGGCGTTGCTTGAGATGCACCAAAAGGTTGTTGTACTTGAGAGACAGCTGGGAGCGCAAAAGAACCAGCCACCGCCACGATTGACAGATCCAGGGGCTACAACAACGTTGACTTGTTTCGGACCTGTATCGCCAGAATCAGAGGTTGAATTTGAAGACACACAAATGGCAGGCATACAGAAGGTTCCAACGCAAGAGACTCAGAGGGCTATGGAGACCATAATTGGTATCAGAGCTCCATGGCCGGAGTCAAATGTGAACTCGGGAGATATGCAGACGGCATCAACGCAAAAAATATCACATATGCCGCCTAGGGCTAAGAATACTCCGACTGGTATCGCAAGTTTGTCGGCGGAGCCAAACATGGAGACTGAATACACGCAGATGGCGGAAACAAGCCCACTGCCACAGAGGCCATCAAGGACCCAAGCGGATATAGGAGGCACACAGCCTTGTTGGCCGGAACCAGACCGTGAGATCGAAGACACGCAAATGCCAGCGACACAGATTCTCGAGGACCCGAGCTCCAAATCGCGCTACAATTTACGGTCACGCCAGAAGAACTTGTCGAAACAAGTGGAAAACATCATGTCTGGGGAAGCGTTGCCAAGACGCCCTTTGGCCGACTTGGCTACTCCGAAAAAGCCAAGAAACGATGCGTCCAAGAAGATACGAGAACGCCAGGCGGTTAAGAAGACAATACGTACGCCAGCCACTGTTTCTATGGAAATCGATACGATTAGCAAGAGACGAACAAGGCCTGGCAGTCAACCTAAGCTGGCCAGGGTTTGCTGTGAAGCTGAGTGGTTCCATGAGGGGGACCCGGAAAGAATGAGCGAAGGTGAATTCATCTCTAGATTTTCAAAGCGTGTTGCCGAGTGTCTCAGCTCAGCGGAGAAAAGACGGTTGACATTGGCCTTGCGATGGCTTGAGCCCAGAGAAGAGCAAGGAATGCTAGTGTTTGACGAGAACACAGACTGGCAGGACATTTGGGAATGTTTGTGGATGATTGACGAGGTGCGAACAATGCACGAAGCATCTAAAAAGGGCCTGAGACGGTGAAAATTTTGAGTCTGGGATGGACAGGGGCCACGTTGGATTGCTAAATTTAAAGGATTTGAGAAATGATACAATACATTTGGCCCAGTGATACATACAAACAAGGTTGCTCATACAACGGTTTAATACCAAGTGTTGATTTATGCGAGGCTTTGACCTGATATTTCAGCCACTGGACTTCCGTTTAAACAATAATCGCCCATCTTAGCGCCTTTGTCTCCTTTCTAGTACCGTTGCCTCTACATCTGCGAGTCACATTCTTGCATATAGAAATAATCACTATGATATTGCCATCGCTGAGTTCACAGCGCCTTAAAACATGTGTGAAAGTCTGCTGGCCATCAATAGAATTCTCTGCTTGCTAACTCAAATAAGGAAATCATCAGATCTTGGTGTCTTCTACCTTCTGGGCCAAGCTGGAATCGTCCACACCGCTGTACTTGTTGATCCAACCAAGGACCTCCTGATGCCATAGCAGAGAGTTTTCCGGCTTGAGCACCCACTGCAAGCAAATAACCGTTAATGAAAGACCTTGACGTGTGCGCTGGCGTGACGGAGAGGGGGTTGACTCACGTGGTTCTCGTCAGGGAAAGTCAGGAATCGGCTTGGAACACCCCTGCTCTGCAGAACGTTGAATGCGGACAGGCCCTCCGAGATTGTCAGGCGGTAGTCGAGCTCATTGTGGATGATCTGGGCCGACCGTTAGCAAGTCTAGTCCGGTCTGGACCTCTCCAGTGTACCCAAGATAGTGATGAGACAAAACCTACCAACTGTGGCGTTGCCCATTCTCCAGTGTGCTTGGCAGGGTCCCATTTCTCGTATCCCTCGCGGTTATCCCAAAGAGTGCCTCCAAAGTCGTGGAGCGGGAAGAACAGCTCCTCTGAAGCATACTGGTTCAATGTGCTAAAGACACCGTCGTGGCAGACCAGAGCTTTGAACTTGCGGCCCAGGGGGTGTCCCTGAATCCAGTCTTTTTTAACCCTGTTAGTATATATTCATAATAGCATCGAGACAATGGAAGAATTCTTACTGATCATGAAGCCGCCGTAAGAGGCACCTAAAGCCACAGCGCGGTCCACATCGACGTACGGCATGTTCTCGGCAATGTGATCGAAGCATTTGACGAGGTCCTCGTAAGGGCGCCCACCCCATTGGTTCTGGATGCCGTCCTGAAGTGCCATGCCGTACCCGGTCGAACCGGTCGGGTTTGGCGCCACGACAACATACCCTGCCTCGGCAAATATGGCAGGATTCCACCTCGTGCTCCAGCTGTCGTTCCACGCGCCCTGGGGGCCACCGTGGATAAGGAAAGCGAGAGGGTAGCGCTTGCTGCTGTCAAAGTTCGAGGGCCTCACCACTTGCGCATGACACTGGTAATCGCCGGCACCCTTGAACCAGATGCCGTCCAGCTGCGAGCGGGAAAGGCCAAAAATCTTGCCGTTTTTCGACAGGGACGACACCAGCTCCAACTTTGTTGTGGATGGATCCACGATGCTGAAGCTGGAGCTGTCAACCATGGAACTCGAGCTGAGGAAGAGCCGGCTGCTGCCGTCCTCATTTGCGAGCACCCGAACATCGCCAACTGTGCCTGTAGAGGTGATGGCCTCGGGGCCACCATCGCCACCCAACTTCGTCATCTTTGTCTTTTCCGGGTCGGATGGCAGCTTGAAAAGCTTGCCGAAGCCGGCGTCTTCGGCAACCACGTAGAGCTCCTTTCCGTCGGCGCTCCAGATCGGGCCTTCCGGCCGCAGGTCCCACCCGCCCTCGCCGTCTTCCGTGGCGAAGTACTCGTTCGCAGCAGCATCCGTGTCTCCCACAACATCTTTGGCGAGCATGAGGCGCGGCTTGTCACTCTCGTACTGAATGTGCCTCATGCGGGTAAACGCGAGCGCCTTGCCATCTGGGCCAAAGGCAGGCCCGGCGCTGTATCCTTCCAGGCCAGGGGTCGGAATGGCCTTGGGGCTAGAGGAAGGCGTGGGGGGCCCGGTGGCGTTGAAGTCGATGGGGACGAAATACACACTGGACTTGGTGTGCGTCGCTGGGTTCACGTCAAGGTCACGAGAGACAAAGGCGATGCCGTGCGGCGAAATGTCAAAGTCGCCACTGCCGCCAAAGGGCGGTACGGGGGACTCAAGGCCGGTTCCGGCCAGGGCATTCGTTAAGCCAGATCCCTCGAGGGCCAGGGAGCCACCGAAGTCCTCGGAAGACTGAGAGTTCCATCTCAGCTTACCGTACCAGACGGCGTTCTTGTTCTTGGTGATGTACGAGTCCCAGTGGCGCACGAAAAGATCCGAGTAGACCTTGCCGGTGTGGTGGACCTTGGCGTCGTCCTTCTCTGAGTTGTACATCTTGCCATCGGGGGTGGCCAGGGCGGCACACGCCAGCAGGATGGTGGAGTCGGAGAGCGGCTTCACCTTGAGGCTCGAGATGGAGCCGCGGGTCTTGAATATCTCCTTGGGGCCCTTGCTCGTGTGCTTGACGCTGCTAAGCATCAGGCTAGACGAGCCGTTGTCGCCGCTCTTGATAAAGATGAAGTCATGCTCGCTCACCCAGGTCGGCTCGCTGAAGGAGGCATCCTCAAACAGAGTACTGGATTCACCCGACTTGACATCAAGCACCTTGATGGAAGAGGTTTTGCGGTGGTCATTGAACGAGTAGGTAGAGACCTAAGCCGGGTCAGCGGACATGGCACCGTTGTGGGTGTTCACTGTCACCAAGGTGGGTGGATTAAGGCTGCCAAGGCGCGGTATGTCCTTTAAGCTTACCGTGAACAAGATCTTGTCTCCCTTGCAATTCGGGGACCCGGCGGATCTGCGAGGAGCAGAGAGGAGCACCTCCGGGGTAAACTTGGTAGCCACGACAGTCATGGTGCGTTTATGGCTGCGAAGGCCAAGGTCAGAAGCTCGAGATCTATTGGGGAGCGCTAGAGTAACAGTTGGCCGAGCTCCAGAGAAGGACGAATATAGTCTGAGGTGATTCAACCAATGGGATCCGGCTAGTGTCGCTGGTCGAATAGTTGCAGCTGGAGAGTGACTGGGACAGTTATGGAAGAGGCTGCTGCCAATGCGGCGGAGCACTGACATGAAATATCACGGGGAAATGGGGTGAGCTTCGGTATGAAGATGAGATGGCTGGCGATTGGATTTTAGAGTTTGAAGCCAATGAATGGCATGGATGGAGCTACTGCTGCTGCTGCTGCTGCATCGGACCAGCTCAGCTCCGTTCAAGCCGTTCATTAGGGCAGTTGCTGTGCACGGCAGACCCCTGACAAACCAGACCCCGCACCGCATGGGAACAACCGAAGCTCAGCTTTGTTGAGAGCTGCAAGCTGTTGACCACCAACCTCGGACACACCTACTGTCCACGATGCGCGCAAGGTTTTGTTTCATTGATTCGGCTTGCAGTCGCTCTGCCATGTACCAACGTCCTCTGCGCGGTTCGGACGATGATATCATGTACCCGAGCGGTTCCGTGTGCGGGGTGAGCAGCAAACCTCACTCACCCCTCTGGTCCATGTACACTAAGGGTATCCCAACGCCACGCTATTGTACCAGAGAATATGAAAGGAGTAAAATATGAAGAAAGAACACGAAAAAAACAGAAAACTGATCCCCTCCACTCTCACGGACTCTCACGGCTTCTTAACCGCGCCAAAGTGAGTCCTGACTTTTTTGGGCTCCTTCCCGTCAGTCTCACTCTCCTCATGGGCGGCGGCGGCCGATATGCTGTTCTTCTTCTTGCCCTTGCTAGTACTGCCCGATTTTGGAGCAGATCCCGACGTTGGGGTCGGATGGTTCGATGGCCCGTCCTTGATGGAGGACGCCGAGGGTGTCGGCGCGTGCGAAGCCGGGTTCGAGCTTGTGCCGGGCGTTTGTGCTTCCTGTATGGATTCAATAACATTCACCACGTCAGTCTTGATGGTCCACATAGTCGCCACAGTCTCTTCACCCGCACCAGCGGCGGCTGGGAAGAAGCAGGTCACGAACCGGGTGGTTAGGGTTGTAGCTGATTGAGCTCCGGGAGAAGACGCGGTTCGTCTCTGTCAGCCCTGTCTTGCGCCTCTGCGCGGCCGCCCCCGTAATGCCCTTGGTGTAATTGTCGAAACCCGTTATGATGTTACCCTGCGGGGTGTTGTCGAGATATTCCGTCTCGCGCTGAAAGATGGCGTCTTCTCGGGAAACCTGGGAACGTGGGAACACAAACACACACATGTCAGAGCGTTGGCTCGGTGGAGGCGGAACGGTGGAAGGGACCCATGTCATACCAGCTGCTTTTCGAGTTGTCGCCTCTTCTGAAGCAGCTCCTTGAGATGTTGTTTCGATTTCTCGTAGTATGGAATGGTCGCCGGCGGGTCGCCCGATGCTGCCGCGGCGCCGGAGGCTGAGGGGTCGGTCATCGCCGGGTCAATCGCAATACAAAAAGACTGACTATAAGTCTGGCAAGGAGGATGGAAGATTGAGATAATAACAAGCAAGTAAAATTGATCGTTGCTGAACACAGGGTTGGCCTAGAGCCTGCAAGATGGTCAATTGAATGATCTACCGGATCGCGTATGTCGAGTGGCGCGTCAAAAGTTGGACCGTCAAGGCAGTATATGAGGGTTAGGGTCACACATATGCATCTACACCACGAGCCCACCTACCCTGTATTTCTACGCGTTAGGCTCTTGGAAATTGCACAAAGGGCATCGCACATCCATCCTTCATCGCTGGAATGTGAGTTTCAATAGGCACCCTTTATATGATCGGATCCGGCGGAAATCAACGATACCTGTTTGGCCTCCATAATCCAGTCGAAGACCTAACCTTCCAGAAACGGACGCGATGGGGGCCCCGTTTCCTGACCAAGTCAAGGGCAGCCACTGCCTTGGAGTTTGCGTCTTATCTACACTGCAGAACCTGATCCTTGGCACACTTTCTCACTCACCATCACGCTCGAAGCAAGGGCGAAGGTGACGGAGAATGGTCGTCATATTCTCATATTCTTCTTTGTAACACGACACAAAAACAGTCTCGTGCATCTATATTCAGCCCGGCAGCAACAAAGGATGGAATGTCCCAAAAACAAATGCTGCCCACATGTGCCACCCCCTCCGAAACCAGCAAAAACAGTGATGCGTGACCCAGGAGCTTTGATTTGATATCCTTTGTCTCTTGTAAAGTTGCAAAGTGACAGTCAACCCTGATATCTCTTCTGGGCCGTCTCAAAATGCCGTCCTGTAATACCACAGTAATGCCGTCAGCCCATCGCCACCTCATTCCCCAAAAGATTCCACAAACTCGTCGCTTCTCGATCATCAGTGAAGAGCCTGAACCGTCACATCACTCAGCCATGGATAACACCGCTCCGGCACACATGGCCAACGATTACGGCGAGGACCTGGTCCTTGATGGTGCGACCGGCACCGCCCCTCTGAAGGTCAAGAGGGTTTCCGACAGTTACGAGTCGCCGCCTCTCCAGCACCTTCGTATATACGGGTCCAAGCCACTGCCGCCAGCTCCCGCCAGGCGCTCAATGGCCTCGTCGATGAGGCCTGAACTGAGCAAGGCCTTGAGAACGCCGAGGCATAGCGTCGATTACCATGGCAGTCGCTTCGACTGGAACAAAGACGTCGAGGGCAGCATCTCAGTCATGCGGGACGCCTCGGCTGTGGACCATGACCGGCATCAAAGAACGCATTACCGTAGTAGCGATTCTGCAGCGAGCCATCTCAGTCTGCCGCCGAGCTCCCACTACAAGGAGCGCTTCAGCCAGGGAAGCTATCAGAGCTCGTTTAGTGATCGCAGCCACCAAAGCCACCAAAGTCATCAGAGCCACCAAAGCCATCAAAGCCGCAACGGTGACTATCGTTGTCCACAGCCGCAGTATGAACATCGTGCCATACACCAGTCAGTACAGCGGGTGGATCCCTACGCACTGCCAAAGCTCGGCACGGCGTTCCCATGCATCCCGCCAGACGAGATCCTCTCGCCTCAGCCCAAGAGCGCCATCTCCAAGATCATCCAAATAGCCGGCCACGGTATCAAGCCCGTAACCAGCCAATCACTCAGGTCGCCCACTGGACACAACTCGGCCAGCAAGATCAGTCAAATGATGGGTCTCGACACTGCCGCGGCGTCAACATGGCACTCGTCTGGAATACCGTCCTTGGACGACATCTCGCCGGTTTCGCCCATCAGCTCAACTGCGAGCATTTATAGTCAAGACCTTGAGGCCACTATATCTGAGCCAGATGCAGACATGAGCTACACAAGGCACTGGAGGTACGAAGATGGCCTCATTGGGCTGGAGAGACCAGCTAGCCAGGACAAATCTTTTAGAAGCTCCATTTTGATACCTCAGTCGCCCGAGTGGGTGCCAAAGGGGCTAAGCACCCGACATTCGGGCAACGGACTGTCGGACAGTCAGCAGAGCCCTATCGAGTTGGAAAGGCTAGCCCGGCGTCGCTCCAGCCGGACGCACGCCGCAACAGCGTCTCGACAGCGGCGCAAAAGCAGTCTGGAGATGGACCTGTACCACACCACCACCACGCAAATCGCGCGGAGCACGCAGGATACCTCTAGAGGAAAGTTTGAGCGCGAAGTGAGTGAATGTACCATGACAACAACGAGAAACTACCTCGCAAAAAAATCTCTCGTTCTTCCCGCTTCGTTGCACCAGCACCTAAAGGAAGGAGCCAACAGAGAAGAGGGCAGCTCGCCGTCCTCATTTCAGGAATGCGTTCCCCAGTCAAAAACCAGAAGTGGGCCGCCTGACTTGGCTGCGAACGCAAGCCGCGCGCGGAAGACACAGTCTGCAGTGGCGTCGAACCGTAGTGTCTTTGACCCGGATTCCGACGATGAGCGCGGGTGGGAGGTATCGACACTGGCCAGGATGTTCAAGCGCCACTCAGGCGGCGTTGTCGAGATCACCCAGACCAACACGGCGGGCCAAGCGCACCGTCGCACACTTGCGGGAGACGATGTGTACGCCGCATCTTCGTCCTCTCAGCTAACGGTGCCGCCGACGGCGAGCAGCCTTCTGCGTCAGGATCTTGCCAACCGATCACGCAGGGCCGACAGTCCGGACACGCCCCTGCCGCATGGAATGTTGCAAAAGACTGGAGAGCATTTCCAAGGCCTGATGGCTCAGGCTAAGGTTATGATGAGCAAGTCGGACCGCAAGCGCGAGAGCCTGAAGAGCAAGATAAGGGTTATCTCGGAGGGTGAGGTGATCAGGGGAGGGTCCAGAGAGAAGCAGAGATAGATTTATGATGATGGCGGATATAAAATGGAGGGTGCAGGTTTTCTTTGGATATTGAGGTTCTTTGCTTTCCAGAACTCGATGCGTCGGATCAACTAACGGGTTTAAGATGTGCAATCGACCGCTTGTCTACATACCAGTAAGCCAAAACTTGTGGCGCTCCGAATTCAATGACGGTACAAGGATGCCGATGTTAAATGCCAAGATGCCGTCCGGTGCCGTTTGCTGGCTGTGGCACATGCCCCACCAAAACACGTGACCGAAAGTCGGAAATCGGGCGTTCTGCCCACAATTGGGAATCTGTGCAGCACCCATCGAAAATCAGCAAACTGCGGCTTCGAAAACTTACTCTCGACCTTCAAACCCCCTCCCCAACATCTACGCCGCCAAGCACCGACGACGTTCACACATTCAAAATGGTCAACATCCCGAAGACGCGCCGGACGTACTGCGCCGGCAGGGAGTGCAAGAAGCACACCCAGCACCGTGTGACCCAGTACAAGGCCGGAAAGGCCTCGTCCTTTGCCCAGGGAAAGCGCCGATACGACCGCAAGCAGTCCGGATACGGTGGTCAGACCAAGCCCGTCTTCCACAAGAAGGCGAAGACCACCAAGAAGATCGTGTTGCGACTGGAGTGCACTGTGTGCAAGACCAAGTGCCAGCTCCCGATCAAGCGCTGCAAGCACTTCGAGCTTGGGTCAGTTTCAATTCATGCCCCAGAGGGAGGCATCGACTGGAGTCGCCGGATGCGGAAGGATGTATGGACTAGGACTTGATTGCTGACCAGACGCTCTTTTGATTTACAGTGGTGACAAGAAGACCAAGGGCGCCGCGCTCGTTTTCTAAGCATGTCTTTCTTCGAATTTGTGAGCATTTTTTTGGGCTTTGGGTATGTGAGCTTGCGCTCCCTGTGTTCTGCACTCTGCGAAAACGAATACGCTCCCACGCAAACGACGACATTGCCGCTAACGCTGGCGCCAATACCCACGCAGTCACGACATGAGACACTGAGCACGATATATTCCGGGCCCCCCGTCTGCGATGACGATTCTATGGACTCGAACGTTCAACGGCGGCTGGAGATGCCAGAAGGTGCATTTCGGAATCATTCCACATGGGGGGCATGCTGTCATACCAGAGAGTTAAAAAAAAAGAAACAGGATGACGGCGGTTCATTAGGCGTTTTCAGGGCTTGCTTAGGACGGCGGAATACAAAACAAACTCGAGTTTCACACCCGACCACGCGATACCGTTATTATCATCCCGTCATGGTAATGACTTGGATCTGCTGTGAAGGTTCTGCCCTATTGGGCGATGTAGAACTGCTCTGGCCACGCTAGGTTTTCTGGCTGGTTGGTATGGGCTTGATGATGGACCTCGGGTCTCATGGGACTGTAATTGTTGTCGTAAGGTGTCCGGGACAAGATGGAAGCATTGCCAAAATGCGGCGACGAAATGACGATATCTCAGTGAGCTGTTCGAATATCGTTACGAGCATGTGTTTTCAGACACGGGTGAAAGGCCGAGGTTTTTACCCCGCTACAAACATCAGGTTGATTGATTCTAGCTGTGACGCAGTTTGCCCACCAATTGATGCCGAGGTCGCCCGATTCCCAAACATTCATGAACCATACTTTTTACTCGCAACATGACTACAGCTCCGAATGATACCGAGATTGGCCACGGCCCTGCCGACATCAAATTTACAGAAGGCGAGCTCAGTTCTGTAATTGACGCAGCCAAGGAGATATTGTCGATCCCTGCACCGAGGGGCCACGACTTGCAAGATTCCGAGGACGAGGGCTCATATTACTGGGATGCGTCTACCATGGGCCAGCTGAGCGAGAGATCACTGGTCAGTACAGCTACGTGCAGCGCCGGGCCGGCTATTTAGTTGTGTCCCTTTCTCTTTATCCTTGCATATAAGAAAACTACGGAAACCTCAGGTGTATCCGGACCTGGCCGAGGGGGGCAAGGCAGTCAGTCAGGGGAGGAAGAGTCTGTCAGGAATCCCAACATCGGAACAAAAGACCGCGCAACAAATGAACAGGGTGCTCACCAGATCCAAGGCCGCCATCGCCCGCCTCCGGGCATACCAGCCGCCGCCGTTCCCGCTGTGGGACCGACTCCCGGTGACTCGGCGGGCGGCTGTGCTCGTGCTCCTCTATGCCGACCGGGTCGGGGAGCTGAGGGTGGTCATTACCATGCGCTCGGCCAGACTTCGAAATTTTTCAGGTTGGCACTCCCATCCGTGAACATCCAAACAAGAGGGACCTTCTTCCAGAAGCCTTCCTTTGCAGTCTTGGAGTCATTCTGCCGTACATGAACTAATATACATCATATCAATAATTAAGGCCAAGCTGCTTTCCCAGGAGGCAAGGCGGATTCAGTCGACGAGTCACCATGTGCGTCCCCTCGCCACTCTTTGGCTTCACCTGTAAAGCCCTGCCGTTTGGCATACTAACTCCGGCGAATGCTATGCGCTTATAGACCAAATAGCCCGCCGCGAGGCCTGGGAGGAGATCGGGCTGCCCATGGACGACGCCAAGATCCCCGCACCATTCGTCGTCGAGGAACTCTGCCACCTCCCGCACAGCCTGGCCAGGACGGGCGTGGTGGTGCGCCCGTGCGTCGCCTTCCTGCGCCCGGACCTGACCCAGATCGACGAGGGCTCCGCCCCTCCGACGGTAGACGAGACGCTGATACCGCGTCTCGATGCCAAGGAGGTGGCGGCCGTGTTCAGCGCGCCGTTCCACAACTTCCTCGTGGCAGAGGACGAGGAGTACGGCGCCGGCGCCGACGCCGCCACCGCCGCCCCGGGGCAGTGGTACGAGGGCCGCTGGACCGAGTTCAACAACCACCGGTGGCGGGTGCACTACTTCCACGTACCCATCGACAGACAGCGGGTGACGAGGCCGAGGGAGCGTGAGGGCGGGCAGGCGGCGCTCGCGGAGCCCGATGAGGAGCCGGCGCCGCCGCCCGAGACGAGGTTCAAGGTCTGGGGCATGACAGGCAGGGTGCTTGTCGACGCCGCGCGCCTGGCGTACGCGGAGGAGCCCGCGTTCGAGCACAACGAGAGCTACGGGGACGAGGAAATTATCAACGAGGTGGAGAGCCAAATTCTTGAGAACAAGTTGTAGACTGGGGTGTGTTGATGGGATGATACAGTTGCCACGAGTGGTGGAAACACCCAAGGCATCCGTTTTATACAGTTTGGTAGAAAGTAAGCTACAGTAGACAATCGATTGGTTCTAGTAGTGCGCAACACTTGACCCTCGCGATGAAAACCCCAAAAGATAACTATGTGACGGACCTGCCGGCTTCTCCTCGCGAATCGGACAGGGTTCAACATTGTCACCTCATCTATGGGCATCTCTAGTGGAAACTGCCCGCCATCTGGGCTAAAACTTAGTGGCAAGCAGTCTCTTTTGTGGCGGGCGTGGAGCCGCCAAAGAGTAGATATCCGAGGAAAGCACCGAAAGAAACAGCAACCATGACCCAACCGTTGTAAGTCATGAAGATAAGCCTGCAAAAAGATTGCCCCAGTCAGCCTCGAGTAAATTCTTCCAGAGCTCGGGGGAAACGAGCGACGCATCATGGAAAGGATCAAACTCACATAATCATAAAGGCGTAGAAGTTCTGGATCCCGTAAAGCACGGCCTTGATAAAATGGGCCTCGCGCGTGATCTTGGGACGGCTCTGGCCTGGCAGGAGGAACGGGGTGGTCTCGTTAACATTGTCGTCCGCGTCGGCTCGTCGGATCTTAGCAGGGGTTGCGACACAATTTGGTAGAACAAAAGCGATGTGTGCAAATAAAAAAAAAAGATAGCTACGGGCCACTTCTTTCGTCTTCCTCCTGCTCCTCGACACTAAGGGCTAACGGGTATGGGGGTTCTTCGAATAAATAAAGCAAACTTACGAGGAGTGGCCTCGGTCTTCTGGTTCAGGTAGTGCTCGTAGCGGCGGATCGATTCTCGGAGGGCCTCGTAGCCGGCGCCGATGGCGACGACGGCGAGCAGTGAGAAGATCAGGCCGGCAGTGGAGCGGATGTGCCACTGCTCAAAGACGATACAGAGGTTCTTGGTGCTCCATGTGAAAAGCATCTAGTGAAGGGTAAGGCAATGTCAGCAAGGCGGGCACTCAATTGGTTTCGTCTTGGGCGTGCGTCCTCGTCAAGCCTGTAAAGCCGAATCAGGGGCCCTTACGTTCATGCTACAGCTCTCCATATCCATGCCGCCGCCGCCGTGACCGCCGTGGCCGCCGTGGTCCATGTCGCCGTGGTCCATGTTGTGGTGGGCGTGGGGGTCCATTGCGCCGGAGGACAAGTGTAAAAGGTGCTTTAGGGAGCGGGGGAACGAGGCAGGCGTCTTTTCAACGCTCTGGGCGTTCGCGATGAGCTAAAATGGAAGAACGAAGGTGGGTGAAGGCGCGGTCGCGTCTGCAAAGGTCAAAGGTTGCGGCGTAAGCTAGACCTCTTTTTTAGTTATTCGTTGGGGGGGTTGGTGTGCGCTATTGTCGTAGTCGGTCGGAGGAGAACCAGATAAGAAAAGTGAGGCGTAACGCGCAAGCTCAACCGGGGGGCTGCGAACAAGCTGTGCTTATATTCGCAAGAGTCGTGCAAGGGGTAACCCTCTTCCCTCACACCCTGAAAGGATGTCTCAGCTACTGGAGAGGGGAGACAGGGATGCTTGGTGAGCTGTTTAGTATGAGCGGGTTTTCTAACGACACGCCACCACAGGGGTTACCAGGCGGCGAGAGCCATTCCAGCTGCTTGGATAGAAGGGTCCGAACCAAAAGAACAAGCAAGGTGTCTTGCGAGAGGGCACCTGACATGACTGCTATGGGATGTGGGATGAAATAGTCGTTAGTGAAATAGACGAGGGTTTTAAGTACCTCTGAGTGAGGTTATACACAATGGGCGCTTCTCTCGGAAATAAAATCTCTTGGAGTGGTGATCGTGATTGTACTATTACTGGTGCGGTCAATTGAGCACCTGCAATAAATGCATGCATCGCATTCTGCCCCTAAAAAAATGACGTGGATTACAGCTCACATTTCGTCTTTGGTCGTCAACTGCAAGCCAAAGATCAGACGACGGGCGGATGGGCACAATTTGCGGCAGATGACTCCGCCTAGCTGCTTTCTAATAGTCCACCGCCTGTTCTAGGGCTGTATTTGAGCAAATAAATCCGACTCGATCCATGTGGGAAAAGCACCCCTCACCTTAGCCTTGCATGCCCATTGTTATCTGCAACTCGACTTTGACTTGTTTCTTCACTGACAAGCGCACATCTAAACAACCATTGGCTCTCATTTGCATGACTCCCTGCTGAATCAAGCTGCAATCGAAAACGGACTCACTTGACAGTTCATAGCTTATATAATTGTGCTTTGATCTCATCGTCCTTCTCAAGACAAGATGCTGGGCCCGCCCGTAAACCTGCCCAAGTGGTGAGTGAGTTTTCCACGACCCTTGTGTGAGCCGGACAAACCATGTCCTTTTTTCCTATTGGCAGCCTATCCCAGGAGCCTACCGTTCCGACCTAGGCTCACCAACTTGCTCGCATAGTCCCTAGAGACAAAACGCTAATGCATATCACCATCCTTGTCCCGTGGCCCGCAACATCTCCAGGCTGCAAGAGAACTCACACCTGCTCAAACCCCCCATCAACAACTACTGCGTGTACAACGATGACTTTACCGTCATGGTGCGTCCAGCCGGCTTCCCCCAAAAGGGCCAATGATATGGATTCGGGGTATCTACATTCGCTGCCGAAAAAAAACCCTAACTTATACAACCATGTTTCCGGCCGTCTCTAGATCGTCGGGGGCCCCAACGCCCGCACCGACTACCACATCAACCAGACTCCCGAGTGGTTCTATCAGTACAAGGGTGCCATGGTGCTCAAGGTGGTCGACGACGGCGTCTTTAGGGATGTCGTCATCCGCGAGGGCGACATGTTCCTCCTTCCCAGAAACACGCCCCACAACCCCGTAAGGTTCGCCGACACTGTGGGCGTCGTGCTAGAGCAGCGCCGGCCCGAAGGCTCCATCGACCGCATGAGGTGGTACTGCCAGAACCCCGCGTGCGAGCCCGGCCAGATCGTGCACGAGGCGTCCTTCCATTGCACCGATCTCGGGACCCAGATCAAGGCTGGGGTCGAGGCCTTCAAGGGCGACGAGTCCCTCCGCAAGTGTGGAAAGTGCGGCGAATTGGCAGACTGGTGCCCAAAGCCGGGCTCTATTTCGGACCCTAACAAGGAGTGATCTGTCGATGTCTCGCTCTGGTGAGATGCTGCTGCTGCTGCTGCTGCTGCTGCAAGCTTGCGGAATCGTCATTTCGTTCTATATAGGTCTATAGTATGGGTGGGCGCACATGCCATCATTTTATATACAGGAATATATAGATAGGTGCCTATGAGAACGGAGGTACTCAAGTCTCGGAAAATACATAGTCGCTAGTGGACTCCTCCACAGGGACCTCAATGCGCGCCTCCTCAATCTCTTTACCATTGACACGAATGCCGGCACGCATGACGTCCCCGGGAACGACGGGGCCGACCCCCTTGGGAGTGCCTGTGAGGACGATGTCGCCCTTCTCGAGGGTCATGACGCGCGAGATGTCGCTCAGGACGCGCGGGATGCGGAACAAGAGCAGGTTCGTCGAGTCCTGCTGGCGTACCTCGCCGTTGACGCTGAGGTACAGCTCGACGTTATGGGGATCGGGGATGGCCGACTTGGGGATGATGTTGCTGACGGGCAGGAATGTATCAAAACCCTTGGCAATGTCCCATGGTAAACCCTTCTTCTTGGCCTCGTTCTGTACGTTGCGGGCGGTCATATCAATGCTCAGGGCGTAGCCTTGATGTGGTGGGAAGCTGTGTTAGATGAGCTGGAACGCGGAACCAACCAGAACAAGAAGAAAAGGAGATTTGCCTGAACTGACTCTCAATGGCATCCAATGCGCCCTCATTGTCATCAGGCTTTAGGTTCTTGACCTCCTTGCCGATGATGAGAGCCAACTCCACCTCGTAGTGCAAATCAACGCCCTTGGGTCGGAGCACGGGGCCGGCACCAGGCGGCACGATGGACGACGGCGGCTTGAGGAAGAAGAATGGCTGCTTTGGCTTGGCGCTGTTCAGCTCGGCGATGTGGTCGGCATAGTTGCGGCCGATGCAGACCACCTTGCGTGCGTTCCTGAGGGTTGCCATTGTGCTGGTGGCCATTCCGCGCCTAAACGGCAACATGGCCATCATCCTACTAGCAGCCTTTTTTTGAAAGGGCCACACCCCATGTCAGTTGCAACTCATGGCCGACGTTTTTCCGCAGGCTTCCCCAGAGTCATGCGCTGTCCAATCTGTGGCCGGCATTCCGAGAATACCCGCGAACTCCGTCTGGTGGGCGGAGGGGGACTGCGACTAAGTTATGGCAGGTAAGGTACCTTGGGTGCCGAAACAAGGAGGGGCTAGTGACAGCCCGGCTAGTCTTTGCAGCAGCAGAGAACCAAATCTCTGGCACCATCTGACCAGGACTCACTCATGCATTGGGAGTTGGAAAACACACGGCATGGGGGAAGAAAGGGTGAATAGGAAACAGCAATGACGTACCGAGCCCTGCATCGTGACTATGGTGATGTATATGGGTTGTTGGAGGAGTAGTGAGAGCAAGGGATGCGTCTATGAGGTTGACTCCCTAAGCGTACAGAGTACAGCCAAGTACCTGGCCAACGTTTTTGGCGATCTGATCAAAAAAAGGCAGAGCGGTGGAGCGTCCAGGGGCCGGCCTTTCCATACAGTACCATTATCCTGGTCCCAGAAGTGCTAAGAAAAGGTCGCAGCTCGGACCCTTTTTTTTCCAACGCCCAAAAAAGGCCATCTTGGCGA
>JARHUK010003091.1:0-12387 GCA_031001725.1 Pseudopyricularia javanii | reverse complement strand
GTATAAAGAAGATTGTCGCAGCCCGTGCTGGTCCCAGGAGATCCAAGCAGCTATTGTATGTCCCTGATCTCTACTGCGTAAACAAAGATTCTCTACAACATATCCGTTTTCGCAAACATCAAAATGGGAAATCAAGATCCTACCTCACAAGCCCAGATCAACGGCACTGTTCCGATCTCGATTCCCGAGGCCCCTGTAACCGTCCAGCGGAGGCCCTTTGTCCAGCATGCAGATGACGAACAGAGGCTGCCGCAGGCCGGCGTGGCCAGGGCCAATATTGCCGCCTCGTTTGACCGTCCTCAGGGTACGACCGAGAATGACTGGACGAGGACTCACAGAGACCAGACGGTGCTGCAGCAGCATGTAGACTTTTTTGACCGGGATCAAGACGGCATCATCTGGCCACAAGACACATTTGTCGGCTTCTACCGCCTGGGATTCGGAGTGGTGTTCTCGGCCCTCTCTATGGTCATCATCCACGCCAACTTCTCCTACCCCACGAGCCCGTCCTGGATCCCTGATCCATTCTGCAGGCTTTATATTGCCCGCATCCACAAGGACAAGCATGGCTCCGACACGGGTACCTACGATACCGAGGGGCGGTTCGTGCCGCAGAAGTTTGAGGACATTTTTGCCAAGTACGCCCCAGGCCAGGACAGCCTAAGCTGGAGAGACATCATGAATGTGATGCATGGGCAACGTTTGGTCGCCGACCCCTTTGGTTGGTTTGGCGCCCTGTTTGAATGTGAGCCGAACAGCTGCTCCCGCTGTATCCCATCCGACAACTTTGCTGTACAGATTGCTGACCACACCAACAGGGATGGCGACATATATCCTGCTGTGGCCAGAAGACGGAAGAATGCAAAAGGAAGATATAAGGGGCGTTTATGATGGAAGCATCTTTTACACCATCGCAAGAAGACGGGAAGAGGGCGCCAGGCAGAAGCAGAACTAGTGCTCAGGGTCAGTGTTTGTCCTCGGCTGGTTTCGGAGATGGCTGGAAACAAAAACATGTTTTTTTTGCCCACGAATTGGAGGACATCGTTTGGCAGTTGGTTCTACGTGCATTTATACTTGGCATCCCCGCTTTATTCGAATGAAAACAAATGCGTTTGCAACAGGAGCCGCATCTTGACCCATCTTTATGACGCTTCGTTCTGGGCTGTGGTCATTTCAACGTCACCCTTGCCGGCAAACGGATATCTGCTTCAATTACGTCAATCCCCTGTCAATCAAGTTGTTTTTCTTTTTCTTACATGCCTACCAGGTAGTAGAGGCGTGGGTTCGAATTGGCGGCGTATATCTCGGTTCATATCTTGCCCCGGACAATCCTCACAATCTCCTCACTACTATGTCTCCTCTTTTTTTCGAGATACCGAACAGCACAAGATCTCGGCAAGCTTCAGCATTAGCCCAACAGAAGCCCTGCCCCAAGATACCATTCGAATCGACCCAATCAACAAAATGCCTGATACTGGCCGCAATGTCTGCGTCACGTCCGTCGACGGACAGACGGGCCACCTCATCGCCGAGCTAATCCTCACCCATCCCGACTTCTCTTCCAAGGTCGACAGCCTAATGGGCCTTTCCCTGGACCCCAAATCCGAGAGGGCCGCCGAGATCGAGGCCCTCGGCGCGGTCATCGTCGAGCACCAGCCCGGAATGGGCAGCCCAGAGGACCTGGCCGTCACTCTAAAGGAGGCCAAGTGTGACACCATCTGCCTGGTCCCGCCGGCGCGGACCGACAAGGTTGTCGTATGTACCGAGATCCTCAATGCGGCGCGCGCAGCCGGCGTCCAAAACGCGCTGCTCATCAGCTCCGTGGGTGCCGACTACGCCGAGCGCGACGCCCAGCCGCGGCTCCGTGAGTTCGTCGACCTCGAATCGCTGGTGTTGTCCAACAAGGGTGACCCGGACCATACCTTTGGACACTCGCCCTGCGTTATTCGGTAAGCGGCTAGCTGGTTCCCAGGGAAGACTTGCGCCGTCAATGCTGACCGAGTTCCGTTTGATCCAAGCGCCGGCTTCTATGCAGAGAACCTTCTCGTGTACGCTCCTCAGGCCCAGACCGAGGGAATACTGCCTCTTCCCATCGGCGAGGAGCACAAGTTTGCGCCCGTCGCTCTTGGTGTATGCATCCCTTGAGACTTCCCATTCCTAACCCCTCCATCGGACCGGATTTACTTATCTGAAGCATTGTCACACATAGGATGTCGCCCAAGTCGCAGCTCACGTCCTGACGGGCAAAGGCGAGCACGGATTTGACGACCGCCACCGGGGCCAGATGATGGTTGTGACGGGCCCCATGCTCGCCAGCGGCAAGGAGCTGGCAACGGCAGCCAGCAAGGGTGTCGGCACGCAGTTGCAGTTCAAGGACATTCCGGAGTACGAATCCCCTTTCTCAACATTTATGGTTGTTCTCATGTTATTATTATCGTGGGCTGACATTCATGGGCGAACCTATTTTTTTTATATCAGGGATGAGTCCAAGGATGTGCTCAAGGCACAATCCGAAAGCGATCACTCAGAGCTCGAGTACATTCTTGAGTACTACAGCCTAGTGCGCGATGGCAAGACAAACTACATCGCCACGACTGCCTTCCAAGCCGTCACTGGCAACAGTCCAACCGAGCCCGACACGTTCTTTGAGCTGTACGCCGGCGAGATGAGGCCGCAGAAGAAGCGCCGCACCGCCGCATCCAAGTAAAGCATACAAAAGGAGGGAGCTGTACGGGGAAATGAGGCCGGCAATTTGTGTCTCGTACCGTTGTTGTTCTTCACAGTACATTGTGCCATAGCTGCCCCGAGAAGTGAAGCATGAAGAGATTTTTTTGTCATTGATTGCATTGGCCCGCGTGCAGTGTCGACGACAGTTTTGCATGGAGGCGACTCGTAGGAGGATTTCAAGGAATAGGGGATGATCCCATGTTCAGAAATCTCGGCGGCTGCCATCCGCCATCGGGCTCGGCTTTGTGAAGTCGCGCGCTTGAAAATTCTAGCAATAGACTGAAAGAAAGGAGGTAGTAAAGGGTGCATGGTAGAATTTCTAAAAGCGTCGTTTTGGCCGTCATGTCGACCGCTGTGTCGACTGCAGTACCCCGAGTGTCGAGTAATAACCCATGTCTCGGCCGCGCCACAACGCAGCACATTCTGCGATGCCCCCGACAAAGAGTAGACTATAAGACCATGCTTGAGGATTTCCTGAGCGAGTGTGAATCTTGCATCTATCTAGACGGTACATGTCAGAGGCTTCCAGGCACTTTCCGCACCTATGCACGCACTTCTGGAAGGTAGTAACAAGAATCCACATCTTCTGGAAGAAAGAAAGACAATGCTGACCCTAGCGCGGCTTGGGGGCGAGGGCCTGATATGGTCTGGTAGAATTACATACAAGGTTTATAGTTTCAGTGAAACTGACAGGCATGGGATGGCCGGCGGGATATGTAAGGGGGCTCTCTATCTTGACAGGATGACATCCATCATGGCTCCACACTTTCGTTATTATTACGCATACGTTGACACTCTACATACTGTACTCGCCGTACTTGAATGCTTAAAATATAAGGTTTAATAACAGCTAAGCATGGGATATTAACTGCTCATGCTTGTAAACCCTACTATAGCACCACTTAAGTGAGCAACCGCAGGTTCCCAAGCACTCGGGTCGGACGGTTCTGAGTAATGGCAAATTGTAATGCAGGGAGAATGCAAATCTTGTCGGGTTAGCCCTACGACAAGCTTTTTACGCTTCTGGCTTGAACAGGCGTTTACCCCGTAAAGGGGAAGGGGCTGGTTCCACCTCTGCTCCATTCTCCCGTGATGGTGTACTTCTTATTTAGTATAAGAATCGAACCAAGACGCCGGGAACCACAACTGCACACTTGAGACGACATCCAGCCCCCCCAAGTCAGACAACATCCGAAAAAATGCCCTTCCAGTACTTCTTTTCGATGCGCAGCCTCTGCTCGCTCGGCTTTGTCGCCGCGGTCTCGGCCTCCATTCAATCGCCCACCAACGGAGGCAAGTCGGTCCGGGTCGACGCCGGGATGCAGGCACGGGGAGTCAGACTCCCTTCCGAGCAGCGGCTTTCGTCCCGGGGGCTTGCTGCTCGTGCGCCTGACCCAGCATTCAATGTCACCTTTGGCGATCAGACTTATCCCGCCTATGACTGGACCAAGACCGCTCTATCTCTCGCCAACATGACAAGCTACTACGGCTTGGGATCAAGTTACGCAATCGACCTGATTGTCCCCGAGGGTCGATTCCCCATGATTTTCGACACGGGCTCGACTTCCATCTGGGTCTACGGGAAAGACTGCAAGTTCGTGGATGCCAACCTCAAGCCGGTCACGGTAAGACACTCCGTTCCACAGCCTATAATCTCATCTTCCAAGTGCCTCAAAAGCCAAAGCGACTGACCGACCTCCGGTATAGAACTGGACCCCGTACTTCGGCACTCCTTACAGTGGAAGTTTCACAGAAGGTACTATTGACGACATGTTCCTTCTAGCCTAGTACGGTGACGGGCTTGGAGGCGACTTTGCAAACCTCGGAAAAGAGAAGGTCACTCTCGGTGGCAACGCGGCCATCACGGTATCCGAAGCGATCATTGGCTCTGCTTTTCAGGAAGTCGGCACTTCTTCCTACGACTACCCACATGTTGAACCCGACTTCTTTGGCGTTTACGGTGTCAGTCCTCCCGATTACCGAACTTCAGTGAAGGGGCAATTCAACGACTCCGACCTGGCTGCCGTTATGGTCTCGGGCAACTGGCTCCAAACCGACGGGTATATAACCCCGGCTTACAAGGCTATGGCGGACGGCCTTATCCCGCCTGTCTTTTCTGTTGTTCTCAACAGAAACGTGAATGAGAGCACGGTTGGTTGGGGCGGTCTCGTGCCCGACGTCCCGGTTGTCAGCAAGTTCGTGTCGGCAGATATGACAACAGTAAGAATTGCTGCAACAGCCCCTCATCTTATATATGCGACAATGATTTTGCTCGACTGCTAACAGGGCCATCTTATTTCCTAGTTCAAATCCGCCTCTGATGCATCCAAGCCGCTTGACGGCAAGTACATCGCCTACGACATCAACCTTGCCGGCATCACGGTCGGGCCCGGAAAATACAACAAGAACCAGACGGTACCGGACTGGAACTGGGCAACCGAATCGCAGAAAGTTACCGTAAACGTTGCGAACCCGGCGAACGTGGACTCTGGAACAACCTACAACTTCCTGCCACAAGGTTAGTGACTTGAAAGCTGAGTTTTGAGAGAGCCGCGGGAATGCTAACCACTCCCCCAGATGTTGTCGACACCATCATCTCCAAGTTTGATCCGCCGGGCGTCTTCCTCAACACCTCGACCGATTACGGGTACTACGCGAAGTGTGATGCCATTGTCCCGGCTGTGGGAGTTGTTTTGGAAGACGTGGCGCTGTACACCAACCCGACGGACATTCTCTCTGATACCCCGGCTACATCGGACGCGTCGCTCTGCTCGCTCTACTTGAGCGTGTCTGACCGCTATCCGCTGCTGGGGAACCACTGGATGGTCGGCGTGCACTCGGTCTTTGACTATGGTGCCAAGAAGCTCCGCTTTGCCCAGCGGCCGCCATTGTCTCCTGTGGGGTCTGTTTAAAGAACTTGCTGGATCTTAGCTATCAGTTTCAAATGGCGAACTTGATGCTCGGTGGTTAACCGTGGTGTACAGTGTGGGGATGCTTTACCTACAGTTCTTGTACATAATCTTGTTTTCATTTCATTGGAACTTTTCTTTGGTTTAGCGTATGCTCCGCAATGATGATGTTCCCTTCTTACCGACTAAAACACAACTCCAGGCCTGAACAAGTTTATGAAGAACTAGTGGGATGTTATCGCGGGCCTTGACGGATAGATTTTGAAGTATTTCGTAAGCCAGAAATGTTCAGGACTAGGGTAGTGATCGCAGACTCTTTAGCAATCGCAAAGCAAACAATCAACCTAGCTGGGTTTTCTCCCTATAATGCAGAGCTGATCGAGTGTGTGATATACTCCCGCATCAACCTCCGCCATGGCCTCCTCCTGTAACCTCTGGATTCTCTCCTTGGTCCACCCGCCCCCCTCGACTGCCACTAGCTCCTTCAAACACCCAAGAAAACACTCGATGATGTTCCTGGTGCCTTTGTCCCTGAATTGCAGCCCCGGGTCCTGCAGTCTATCAGTTGAAAAGACGTCCTCGTGGACGCCGACCAAGCCCAGCTCGCAAAAGACCTCAGCCCTTTGCAGGTTACGAGACTCGCGCATCATGAGGCCGATGATGGGCCCGGCCGGGCCCTGGGGGCGGAAGGGGTCCAGGCCGTCGTATATCTCCTGGCACGCGGCGCGCGACGTGCCCGGGACGGAGTTGTACAGGGAAAAGTTGCAGCTATCGATCCACTGTAACCAGCCACCGGGTTTAAGGAGCGTCGTTAGGTTCCGAACGGCGCGGGCCCATTCATCGCGCGTGCTCGCGCTGCTGACGAAGCGGACCGCGACCAGGTCGTAGGTCCCCAGCTCCGAGGCCGGGAAAGGGGCAAACATGTCCTGGATTTTGAAGGACACGTTCGCCGGCCACGTGTGAGGCGCGGGAAAGCCCGAGGACGTCTTGTCGTATGCTATGAACTGGCATGTTGGAGGTAGGGTTTTGGCGACGTCGAGGAGCCAGATGCCGGTGCCGGCACCGATGTCTGCGACTTTGAGATTTGGTGAGGTCACCTGAATGTTTGGATGGATGAGGAAGCCAAGGATCTTGGTCGTGGTGTCGTGTTGTTCATCCAATCTGTGTGGGAGCACAATATTAGGGTGGGATTTGGTTTGATGGTGCACTGGTCCCGCCGGTGCTTACCTTTCGGGAATTTCTTCCATGGAGTCAAGAGGTGCGGGACCAGGCCCTCGCGGATCTGTCATGGTGTGGAGGATTTTCCTCAAGTACAGAAATAGACCAGACTGCCTATCTTTACTCGAAAGGATGCAGTCAAACCATGGAGGGAGGCCAGGTGAGTCTACCGGTGAGGGGTGCCGAGAGATTGAAGGGCAAAATACCCCTGAGGCCTCGACGGGTTGTGGGCTCCTTATCTTCTGCCCAGTGTGAGGCGGTGCTGGCAACAAAAGAACATAGGCTAACGAATCCCGGGAGCCTGCAGAAAAAAATATTCAGCTCTAGGCTTGGCTGCGTCTCTTTGAGGCAGACGGAACGTCAGCTGAACGCAACCCCTGGAAGTTATTGTGTACTCTGCCACAACAGGATCATATGCCCCTCAGCCCCTCTTTGCAGTGTTCGGTTTGATGACATCCCATAGCGAGTGGCGAGCTGTTATTTTTAACCGGCTGCGTCCACTCACGCCAGATACCCGATTTGTTTCTTGTTCCCAAGAAGCAAAACCTAGGCACTTTCCCCTCCGCAAGCAAAAGAAGCATGCAAGACCCCCCTGGACCGCGGCCCTACCCGAAATTCTACAGCACGTTGGCCCCACAGTCCATACGTGTCTTTGAACTCGAGCCAGGCGAGTTTTCTGATCCCATACTAGGACGTCTAGTCCAGCAGCCCATCGATGGGGAGCCATATGAGGCCATCTCGTACGTCTGGGGCGACACGCATGACCGGTGCGACATCACCATCGAGGGCAAGACGCTTTCAGTCACCAGGAGCCTGCACGCTGCACTCGTTGCCTTTCGAAATCTCCCCCTATACTACAACAACAGCAGCGAAAGCGGCGCTGACGACAATGCTGCGTGCAGCCCGGAAACCTCAGGGTCGGCTTGGGTTCGACAAAGAGAGCCCGTGCGGCGGATATGGGCCGACGCGGTCTGCATCAACCAGGAGGACTGGAGCGAGCGCACGTCGCAGGTCGAGCTGATGGGGCGCATCTTTGCCGGCGCGCGCCGCGTGCTGGCCTGGGTGGGCTGGGAAAAGGGTGTCGAGGGTTGCCAGCACAAGCGGGACGCTATCCGCTTCATCAAAAATTTCATGGAAGACCCGGAAGCGCGCCTGCTCGACGCGCGCGTCCTATTGCACCACGAAGCCACTGATCAATTCGGAGCAGGCGACCCTTCACAAGAAATGCTCGCGTCGCTGTCGGGGGCCGATCGGCTTCGATATCGGGAGCAGGCGCGCAGTTGGCAAGTTGTCAAGAGTTTCTTTGCCATCGAGTACTTCCATCGCACATGGATCGTGCAGGAACTCGGCCTCGCTCGCGAAGCGATCATGTATACCGCGATCTGGCCAACCGGCGAAGCAGCAAAAAAGAAGCGTCGGGCGCCGGAGCTGCATTCGGTTGACTGGCTGCTTCTGGGGCGGTTCGTCAAGTTCTTGGACTATAACGCTGCAGCACTCGTGACGCACCTCGATTTGCTTCTCTGGGTGGCGCACCATATTCTGATGATCTGGGAGGTCAACAAGGACGGCACCCGGACCGACTTCCTTACTGGTATGCACTGGGCACGTATTCTGGGTGTAACTGACCCCAGGGACCGCGTTTACAGCCTGCTCGGTCACCCTCTCGCAGTGGTGGACGGGGAGCCAGTCGTCAAGCCAGATTACAATGTAACGCGTGGCGTTGTGTACACCAGATTGGCCGTCAATTTCATTAGGAAGACCAAAAACCTCTACGTTACAACCCTTGTCGACCATGAAGACGAAATATCAGTAGAAGAGAGGGACTGGGATCCCACAGAAGATGAAAGGATGCCCAGCTGGGTGCCCGACTGGCATAGCATCAATAGGACTACACCACTATTATACTCGGCAACACCTTCTGAGCAGGAAGATGCCGACATCCGCATTGAAGGTCAATTCGACATAGGGGGTCTTGGGGGGATGCGTATGCCACACCTCCTCGTCCGGGGTTGGGTGGTTGACGAGATTGCAGCCCTGTCACACCGCATGGAGACGGCCGACTTTCCGGTAACCAACTTAATGCGAGAAAAAGCCAAAGAGAACCCTTTTTGGCTTGACCGCGTTTGGGATATAGTCTTTCCTGCCAATGGCTCCTTAGAACGCGATGCCCTGGACGTCCTGGAGTCACTGTCCCTAGCCCTAACACTTGGTACTAGGGAGAAGCACGAGAAGATGCTTCTGACCGGCCCCCAGCTGCCGCTAGCAGAGCATCGACAGTCGTTCGCCGCCTACATACTCGAGTACCACGAGCTGTGGCGCTTGGCATCGGAATATCCCGGCACTGACAACAATAGCCACCTATCTGCCCGCTCGCTCTTCGACACCTTGCCTCCGGACGCGCAGGCTGAGATTCGCCGCCGTGCAGATGGTGCCACAGGCGAAATGTTTGTGCAAGTTGCGACATGGCCGTCAATGTGCAGACGTGTTTACAAAACGGCGTCGGGCCTAGTCGGCATGGGCTCGCGTGTTACGCGGCCCGGCGACCTGGTTTGTCGCGTGCGAGGCTCGCCTGTCCTCATGACGCTGCGAAGTATCAAATGCGGCGCCAGTGCAGGCGCAAAAGCCAACAGCACCGCAAGCTCTGGGGCGGGGGAAGACGCTTATATCCTTTGCGCGCATGTCGCACCCACTATCGTGCCAGCGAGAATGGTTCGCGGCGTTTTGGACGGCAAGGGGTTCGGCGAGAAGCCTGCCAACTTCCGCATAATATAGTCCGCGGCTCCCTGCTGCAAAGCCCAGTCACTTGCTATATACTTGCCTATGGATGTGGCAGTGCGGCCGACTACACACCCAGAACCTAACATTCTTGACAGAGAAGGGGTTTGAAGAGGAAGAGATTATCGGACCAGGTGGCTGTGTTGTGCACCACTGCTCTGCTGTGGATGAACAGGATTGAACTTTAGAAAGAATCCGGACATATTCGATGGAAGCTTTTCATGTTGAAAATTCTACATAGCTTCTTTATTGGTGCTGATGGTTTCTTGCCTCTGCTGGGCTAAGATGGCTACCAGTTCACATACGAATTTAGGTATAATTATCTGACAGCAAAACGCTGTTTTTCAACTTACAGAAGGTTGAGTTCGCCTAATAATTACATCAAGTTATGGAGATAGAGGGCCGTCCCTGTTAAGACGGCACTGCACCTTTTGGGCATTTGTATCACCAACCACAACGGGAAATAGCCGCGCTCCAATCGGCTCACTGACGTTTGATCCATATGACCACCATGAAGACGTTTCTATCAGGGTACTTACTCAATGACTTCGATTCTTATTTACCTTCTAGTGTATACATACCATAGGCTTAGCGAGACTGTCGAGGCTTCGGACATCACCGCAGCTGAAATTCTGCCCAGGCCGGGCGTGATTGGGTATGAGCCCGCGCCCTCATGGTGTCGCTTACTGAGAGAGCAAGCTTAGGCTCACCTCTACAACACCGAGGTGCTGAAGATTTACTGTGGAACTGAAGGTGAGAGATCATGATAGTATTGAATACCCTAGAACCTCTCAAACAGTGCTCACCGTTTTGGTCTTAACCGCATCCTGGCTACTATTTACCTAGTTTATCTCTATCATACACATAGATCAAATCAGCTACAAAGCAAAACACCCTGGGTAATCCCATCGGGCCCGCTCTCCAGAACACAACAATTCTACGACTATTACATCGATCCAGCATCCAACCAAGATGCAGTTTACTCTTGCGCTTGCAGCAATCCTCGGGCTTGCCTCTTACGCTTTGGGCCACATGCGCCTCGACCATCCAACGCCCTATCCTGGGAGCATATCTTTTCCGCTCGATGGAGAGAGTCTTCCCTGGCCGTGCCAAGGGAAAATGACCGGCGGGACTCGCACCACGCTCCAACTTGGGTCCAGGAACAACAAAATCAGCTTTCGCGGAACCGCCGTCCACGGCGGCGGCTCCTGCCAGGTGTCCATATCCTACGACAAAAAGACTTGGAAAGTCATCACGTCAATCCACGGCGGCTGCCCCATCGATAACCCGTCGGGGAATTTATCGCCGCCAGACGCCGACGCGCCCTTGGACACTGGCCTCACGTACGATGTGCCTTTCAACATTCCCCCCGGCAATGCGGTACTGGGCTGGACCTGGTTCAACAAGCTCGGGAGTCGCGAAATGTACATGAACTGCGCGCCTATCACGCTCGCGGGCATAGGCGGAACTATGGACAGCTTTTATGCGCTGCCCGACGTCGTCGTCACCAACATCAAGGGACACAACACGTGCAAGGTTGACCAGGGCGTTGATTACGCTTTTCCCAATCCTGGAAGATCGGTCAAATCTGGACTCAAGGACAAAAGCAAGCTTCAGACGATGAAATGCTAGAGAGAGTGGTACATGTATTTCTTTGCTGGAAAACCTTTAGGTTTCTAATCTGTTGGATGTGATCTTGAGGACTTCAGGCTACGCTTGTGTTTGTATATTTCTGTGCGTTTTGGGGTACATTTATATGCTGGCTTCGACCTTTTTTTCTTGCCGCTTAGAGATGACAAAAGTGTTTTTTTTTATCCCACATCAAGACTAGATAGATATTTCACGAGTAACCCACAGCTCTTCTACGCTGCTGATATGTTCTACCATGACTTTTGTTCTTGGCTTAGGGTAAACAAGTCCTGAACTTGCAGCTTCAGCTTCTTGGCAAGGACTCGCTAGAAGGATTCAAATCCCGCAGGTTTTTCTTTCGTCCTCATCTCTTCTTGTCGCGTACCTCGTCACCGGAATTCTACACCACTACATCAAGCATCGATTTCTGCAAAAGGAGAACTCGCAGCATGCTAGCTTTCCAAGCCATCTTCGCGGTTTAGGCAAGAGCACACGCAGCCGCAGCAGCCGATGCCCTCACCTGCAATGCGGTGCAGGTTCTCCTGGCTCGCGGCCACGGGGAAGAAATTCCCGGTCTGCAGACCGTTATCGTCGACGAAATCTGCCGCGACAGGCCATCCTGCGGCTTTCAGAGCATTGCCTACAACGCAACCAGCGGCATCGAAACGCTGTGCGCAGACCAGTATGCCGGCGTTGTTCGCGCATGGGCAGTTATCTCCGAGTATGCCGCGCAGTTCCCTGGCTCCAAGATCGTGCTGTCCGGCTGGTCGAGGGGCGGCGCGCTTGTCTCGGACTTGCTTGCAGGTGGTGGCGGCATCCCGCGAGCGAATGGTTTGTGCGAGCAGCCTGTGACACCGCCGCTTGACCCAGATACTTTCTCAGGAAATCGAAGTAAGCATTCTCTATTGGTCTTCAAGGCAATCGCGAGCATGATACAAAACAAGATGTTGATGAGAATGTTTTGCCCATGGTTTAGTTGCAGCCATCTTAAACTTTGGTGTCCTCCATCACAATGCCAACCAGTCGTGGAACATCGATTCCGGTTCCTCACGGGATGGCCTCCACCCACGCAGTCCAACCATGCTGGAGGCCCTGGGCCGGTGGGCCGAGAAGTTCCGTGACTATTGCC
>JARHUK010003065.1:0-18686 GCA_031001725.1 Pseudopyricularia javanii | reverse complement strand
ATAGCCGAACGCCGCTTTCGCTAGCCGCGGAAAAAGGGCACGAAGCTGTTGTTAAACAGCTGCTTGCTACTGGCAAAACCGACGTCGATTCGAAAGATCAATATAGCCGAACGCCGCTTTCGTGGGCCGCGATAAACGGGCACGAAGCTGTTATTAAACAGCTGCTTGCTACTGGCAAAGTCGACGTCGATTCGAAAGATATATATAGCCGAACGCCGCTTTCGCTAGCCGCGGAAAAAGGGCACGAAGCTGTTGTTAAACAGCTGCTTGCTACTGGCAAAACCGACGTCGATTCGAAAGATAAAGATGGCCGAACGCCGCTTTCGCTAGCCGCGGAAAACGGGCGCGAAGCTGTTATTAAGCAGCTGCTTGCTACTGGCAAAATCGACGTCGATTCGAAAGATAAAGATGGCCAAACGCCGTTTTCGCTGGCCGCGATAAACGGGCGCGAAGCTATCCGCATTCTTCTGCAAGACTATAAAGACTCGAATGATAACAACGACGGGCGGACGCTGCTGTCGTCAGCCGCGGAAAATGGGCGGGGTTAGCTTTAGTTGGCTATGGATAAGGGGCACGAGGCTGTCATAAGGCTTCTGCTCGCTGGAGGCAAAGCCGACGCCTAGCCACAGAGTAACTCCTGAGGGCGGACGCTGCTGCTATAGGCCAATGGAACCCCGGCGCCATGGGCGGATTTTGAGGACGCCGATCGCCACCGCTGGGTCGATGACGAGTCGAGACGAAGCCGCATAACCTTCTGGTTGAATGTGTTCCGGCGAGCTGTGGCTTGTCGATTTTGTCAGGGGCTATACTGCCGGCTGGGCTGACGACAAAAAGAAGGGGGAGGTTGAGCGCCGGGTACAAAGGCTGATAGAACATGAGAGGTACAATGCCGTGAAATGTGCTAGAGGAAATCCAAGGAATCGGTTTGGAGCTGGATCTGTCGAGACCTTGGATACCAGATTCCCAAGTCGGCATGCTGACTATGCTCGCCTGGCTGCCCTCTGCTTCAAGTGGCTGTCTGCCATTTTTCCATGCCAAGTAACTCGCCCACCACAGTCCACCGGCCCTCCTCCAGCTATTATCCGCCGTGTTGCCTTCATGTCTGCCTCTACTACAAGCACAGTATTTCCGAAGCCTTTAGCTGGGCTCGTCCACCCACTTGCAGATCTCGATCAGAGTGGCGAAACAAGGCGCGGACTGATTCGAGTTCGTTGGTGCTTCGAATCACAATGGGCCGATAATGGTGAATTTGTGCCGCCCTTTGCCGCATGCAAAGCACAGCCTCGAAAGATGGTGGTGGGTCAAGGACGATGGGGCATTATGGTATCAACTGGGGACAGCAAGCGGTTTTGTATGCATTGATGACGGATAGTTGTCCAGATCCCAAGCTGCACGTTGCTATCTGCAAAGCTGGTGTCTGCATTTTGGTTTCGATACTAAGCCGATTGGGTCTTGGACAAAGGACTCCTAATCAGTTTGGTTAATGGGCTAGGCTGGATGAATAGTGGCTGGCTACCAACCAGCTTTATGACGACCTAGTGCAGCAGCTCGTTTAAATGAGACTTGGGTTCTGGAAGTTGAGGGCCAACACAAAGTCGAGTATTTTGCCTGCTCTCACTGCTTACAGCTGCTTCCCTCGGGCGACAAAAATGGAAGGGAGTTGGTGCCATCTCAGGCAAACAGATATATTCTTTTGGCTGATAGGATGAGCATAATGAAATGGCGCGCGAATCGCGGGTCGCCACCTGCCAGAATGCGGATTCCATACGATCCCATGCCACTTGATAACATACACAATAGCCCTCACGAACTTGGTATGGGTGCAAAAAAGCCAACAAAACACATACAACACCGAAGATTCCCCAGTGGTCACCCACCTGAGTACTAGTTCGGCCCTCACTAATTTGTTACTGGAGAAAAATCGGCGAATTTGGGATCTGCGACGTCTAAAAACGGACGTTTCCATGCCCAGAAACGGACGCCTTGGTTTCTATTGTTCCAACCAAATCTCCGTCTAACCGTGTTGTCAACGTTATTCATACCGGCTCCCTGCGGTGCTTCTATTGTACTATATAATGCCAGGCGCTCGGATAGGTGTCGCCAGAGGCCATCTGCGAGCTGATGTTTGGTTGCCACTTATTCGACTTTTAGCCGGGCTTCGTCTTTTTCCTGTCGTAGCCAGTGATCATAGATGGCCACATTGTAACAAACGGGAGTCACTGGGCGTCGAAGGTTACAGAGATTATAGAGATCACGAGCAAAAGTCAAGACTATGATTTCTATGATCTGTAGGGATGACCGAGATCAAGCCAGGACCAGAGGATATATATATGGGGCCATACTCCCTACGTGTAGATAGTTTCACTTCTGGATTGCTTAGTAGTAATGAATTTTAGTTATCTCTTTGAGCATCGATCATAACTTCACCCAATCGTTGAGACCTCTTCAGACCGGTTCAGACGTTCAGTTGCTTCAATACACTGTACCCTATCCTAGGGACAGGATACCCGATACCTTGATCGTAATACCCAGCAGCATCCAGTCGTGTGCATAATCGTGCTGGCATCAACCTATTGAGGCCTAAGCATTCCTTTGAACCTTACGATTGAAACGCCGCTTGTTCTCCTCTACAAACAACACGAAGTTCCGATAGGAAGTCTGGTCACTTCCCTTGATAATCTGAAAACAGTTTTCGACATTACCGTCATGCCAGCTAACAAGACTTGGCGAAAGAAAAGAGTAAGGGAAACCCTTCCAGTCGGGGTTCTCTGCAACCAGCCTCTGCGCCCTGACACTGTCTTCAGTTAAGACGGTTCTGTATGCATAGTCCGGTCCACAACGGTAATCGTCCAGCGGTGTATCATGCAGTGTCAATTTGAAGCTGCAGATCGGGGCATTGTCCTTTACCAGACTGTCGAAAAGATCTGCCCAGGTAGGGTCAGGGTAGTCTCCGAAATCCCTGAACTCCGCCTTAAGGTTGTGGAGGCTAAGGTGCAGCGGATTCTGGCCCCGGTCGACCAGAAAAGCGATAAGCTCTGGGGCGATAATCATGTTTGACAGCTCCAGCTCCTCGAGCTGCGGGACGGCATCCGCCCGCAAGGGAAGGGGGCAGTGTACGGTCACATGACCAGACACTGTGGGCAGGCCCCCAAGCGGCGACAACTCTGAAGCCTGGATCGAAAGGCGCTTGACAGAGCGGAGGTGGCCGAAGAGATTCCTGTCCAAGCCCCTCAAAAACTCGCGATATGTCGTGCTGCGCAGTGTGGTCCAGTGGTCCGGCGCAAAGATCTGCTCCCCAAATATCGAGACTTTGAGGCTGACAAGTCGGCCAAGCAGGGCTTCCCAGCGCTCGCGGGAGACGGCATCCTCGGTAAAGTTGAGTCCACATGGTGGGAGATTGACAATTGCCATCTCCGTTATGGCACCGTTGCGCGTCGCTGCGTCGAAAATGGCGGCGGCGACGCGTTCCATCTTCTCGCTCACGTCCTCTTTGTGCGAGTCCAAGAACGAGTATCCCTTGCCTGCATCGGGGAATATGATCGTGGCTTTCTTCAGGTTCGGAAGGGCCTCTGCCTCCCCCGACAAAAGTGCTTTTAGGCTTAATGGCACCACTTCAGGGAGGACATCTTGACCTTTTCCATTGCCGTCGGCGACCAGGTCGCTGCACAGGAGATTGCCCTGCTTGTTACAAGTCCCGCAGTTCGAATCCTTGCACTCTGGAGCTACGACAGTCACCCGGATCTCCCGCACAAGGCTGCCATGGGTCTTAAGTGGTCAAGGTAGATGTGGTGGATAACAGTCCAAACCGAGGCGAGAGAAGGGCTACCGGATCATCGGGATCCTGGGGCACTGTATCGGGCGCTATCGGAACCGTCGGGTTTGCGGTTGCCATTACAGCCCAAGTTAATCGTCCCGAACCTATTGCGCCAATACACCTCTAATAAAGCACGCGATGATGAGAATCGGTTTTGAGGAAAAGTTGCCCAGATGCTAGATGGAGACCAGCCTGGGAACGGAGGATTCCAACGATCCCGGATGGTCGCACACATGTGAGATATGGAAGCCCCACATAGGGATGTCGCCTTGACCCTAGACAGCGAACAGTTCAAAACGCTTTCATTCTCTTATATCCCCCCGAGGGAGGAGGTTAATTTGGACACCACGGCCAAGATTGGAGAGCATATCAGGAGCAAGGGGCTCGTGCCTGACATCACCGTCCGTGTAGCGCCACTTACGATGAACGTTGCGGCCAGAGGCGAATGGCAGTTCCTAGTCCCCCCTAAGCTGGCCGCTAGGATCTCTCAGTACCTCATCCCCGAGGAGTTCGAGCGGGGCCCCGCCGAGGATAAAGGCCTCACTTCCAGGGTCACCGATTTTCGCAACTGGGGCGTCGTCGGCCTCCCGTCGGGCTCCTGCAAGCGGGGTGTTAACGACGCCTGCCAATTCCCTCTCCCCGCCGCTTCCGGCGGCCGCACTCGCGGCGGTCGCACTTCCGGCAGCGTTATTTCCGGCGGCGTCACTCCCGGCAGTCGCATTTCCAGGAGTAAACCAAGCACTAAGAATACCGGCGTGCGCAGGAAATGAGCTCCTGTTCGCCTTAGCCTGATGATGTTAGAGGAGCGGTAAAAGGAAAACGTCCATCATAACATCTCCAGCTACTAAGCGTGGCTTTTCCTGCGGCATCGAGTTCGACGCCGAGGTAAGCTTCGAACCATGCCGCGCGAGCCGTTTTTCGAGCAGCAAGTCCTTAAAAGGCCGGGACAGGCCGCGTCGTTACGATGGAAGAATCCGCGCATTGAGTTTCCATTGCATTGTTTGCCGATGGCTGAGATGAGATAGTGCACTCGCGCAAAACGCAAAAACAATCGGTAATGAGGTGCGGGCAAGAAGAGCAGAAGATGACGGGCCTTCGCCATCCTCAGAATGAGGAGGGCGAGTCGCAGCCCCCCTTCCATCCGAGAACATCGTGTCCAACGGGCGATGGCGCATTGCCCGGAAACGGGATGTCGTTCTTCTAACGGTCAGGAATCGGTGCCATTTACTGATGGAGTCTAGACAAGGGTGGGGCGAGGTTCGAAATGGCGGGTTTCCATTGGCCTGCCATGTGGGATAACTGTTCCCACCATTCTCCAGTACCAAGACTGACTGCCCTCACTGGTTTGACTAGGGGAGAGCGGACGGGATCCCGTATATTCCTGTGGGTATTGTCGTATGTATCAGCACACAATCCATTTATGATTATAGCCGGCAGAATACCATAACAAAAAGATAAAAAGACACAACACCAAAGATTCTCCAGTGATTACCCAGCTGAGTAATAATTCGGCCCTCACTTACTTGTTACGAGAGCAAAATCGCTGGATTTTGGATCCAAGGTGTCTGAGAATGGTTTGTTTGGCGTTTAGAAACGGTCGTCGTTGCTCCAAATACTCCCAGTTAAGCCTCTGCTCTACCGTGCCAATCGCGTTTCTAGCTCCACACCACCTCTATGAGATTCAGGGCTGCATTGCTCGCTGTCAACAGCATCAAATAGTTTCTGGGCAGCGGTAGCAGAGCCAATTAACCCAAGAGCTATGTAATCATTTGAGCTTGTGATGTTTTTCGGAGGGGCCGAAGGGCTTACATCGAGGACCTCCCTTATTGAGCCACCACGAATCGTTGATGGGACACCACGAGCAAACGCACACAGTTAATTTCCGCACCGGGCACAAACTCGTGGGTAAAGTCGACGAAATGGGACGGGCTAAATGCAACGCTGTTTGTTCCTGACAATGAAGTTGTGTAACCTCCTTCGGCGATAATATAAAGCTATTTACGGTTGTATAACCGAGGAAACGATATAGGAGGTGCGCAATCGTTGTTTGGGCTTAAGCCGGCCGTATCCGGCTGGTAGGTCGCTTTGGGAGCTCCATTATTATCTGCACTGTGTTGGTAAGTTTCTGGTGTGGCTTGATAAAGGAGGCTCCCCCACGTCAGAATTATCGAGATAGCAAAATGAAAATTGGCAGTTGACAATTATTTTACTCTCCCTTCTATAATTCTTTTTGCTCGATAACAAAGGTTAATACTTAGCCAGCCCGTAAGTAAAAATTTTGCACAATTCAGGTTGGTATGGCCATTATCGTAGCTGTTTTACGCTTAAAACTGCTCGTTATTATGCAGGAGTAGGTAGGTGATTTTAGGTGGCCCAAACGGTTTCGCGGTCTTGTTGATTTTGGCGTGAGGGAGGGAGGCCATGTACGTCTACCATTTGACAATCAGCTGCCGGATCCAGTACCGATCTTCATCCACGTCGCATGTACACGTGGCATAATTACTGAATGATTTAAATGATGGCCAAGATATGTGCTGCATGAGGAGGCTCTTGTTGGTGCGGAGACGGGACGCTGGTTTGGAGAAGCGGAGACCGGCCCCGGTGTAGATACCTGTAGTTATCAGGGTCGCGTCGGTCGGCTCAATTTCTATTACATTTACAGGCAATCAACTACACAAACCATGAGAAGCCACAGTCGATCTTCGCTACTATCATCGCGGGTCAGGGGCACCGCCAACCCACATTCATTATGGAGCACCTTGACAACAAAACCATCCAGAACATCAACAAGCTGCAAGTATCTTTCTGGGCGAGGGATTATCTCAAAGATGACTCTTGCCCCAAGAACTTCAAAGCATTCCTTGAATACCCTCGAGAAAAAGGCTGGAATATTGACCCAGTTACAAACGAGCTGACCAAAGTTCGAGGATCCGAGGAAACGGCCGACGCGAGAGTTGAAGAACCCGCCGAGGAGGAAATCAATGGCTTTTTGCAAGCTTGGCTTTGGTTTGGCCTTGTTTACGCTGTTGTTCAGGAAGATGGCCGTCCGATACAATGGCACCCCGAAACAATCGCCATCACCGAGTCGTGGGGTAACTATGTCAACACCAAAGACCTCCCAGGCGCACTGCAGCGGTGGGCCAAGTGGGAAATCGAGCACGCCCAGGGAATAGTCATACGCATGATCAGGATGGAACAAGTCCTCAAGCTCGCCAAGAATGTCACCCGCCATAATTTTGCCTTTGACATGAAGACGAAGAAGGGTCGGCGCTTCAAAAACTCGTCCAAGGCATTGGCACTCTCGATCATGGTGATGGGAGAGACTCTGGCCGCTGTCAAGGAAAACATCATGCGACACACGGGATCGAGAACCAAAGGTTGGCATGAAGAAGACAACAGCGGCTGGGGTCCTGCGGAACTCGTCATCGACCAGATGAGGGACCGGAACTGGTGCCCACACCAGATGACCCTGATGTGTGGGCAGTTCCGCTCCAGCGCAATCCTGCTCCTGCTTGCCTGCTATAATGAAGGACACACCATACGAATGCAAGATGGTTCGACCCACGGGGACTGTACCCAAGAAAAATGCAAAACCGAGGCACTGAATGTCAAGGAAAAGGCCGTCGGTGAAGACGACTCGATATGTCACTGTCACAACAAAGAGAGGTCGAACTCGCCACAGGATCATGGAATGATAGGCGCTGATATGCACAAGATTGAAGAAATCATCGCGAAAGGCCAAATACCATTGGTTAGGTTTGTTGGTGCACTTAAGGATATAGCACTTGAAGTGGATTCTTTCAACATGGTCGAAAATGACACCAAGGAATACGCCACTTTCTCCCATGTCTGGTCTGATGGATGGGGGAATAACGCCAGCAACAAGGTATGCAAGAAACAGCTCGCTTCTATGCGCAAACAGCTCAGGGCAAACTTTGGCGAGCGTGACGTTCCGTTCTGGATGGATACCCTTGTGGTGCCGGTGGGCGGCGACCACCGCCTCAGGAAAGTCGCCATTTCCCAGATCTACGAGGTGTTCCTCAAATCATCATGCACGATTGTTCTGGATCGTGGGCTCATGTATATGAAGCTGCCCCAGGGCGAGTCTCAATTGCAAACGGCAGTGAGCATCCTGTCGAGCAGCTGGATGCGTCGCTTGTGGACGCTGCAAGAATCCTTTTTAAGCTCGAGACTCAGTATCTCCTTTGACAGAGACGCCATTAGGATCCATCAGGACTTGAGCGCTCTCATCAAAAAGCTTGAACAGACTCGTGCCACCAGTGAAAACTGCAAGGCTTTGACGGATCCCGTCACCGGGTTGGTTCGCAAGCATCTCCTTCACGGTATAATGGGCATACATGGCCGTGCCTTTTCAGCAGTCTCCAAGGGCCCAGAAAGAGCCGGTGGAAGTGGTTCGGAAGGGGCCGAGCTTTGCCTTCAAAATGGGACTCAAGTCACAAACGGGCACGTTGTAAATGAGCAGAGCGAGCCCGAGCCTTTTCGTGCCAACGAACGTAATGTGGACAAACGCAGTCCTGAAATCACCAGGATGTTATTGGTAGACACTTACAGAGCCACCAGATGGAGAGTAAGTTGGCTGCGATCGAATATGACCACTCGCTCTGGACTAACAACTGTCTTCTTCACAGACAACCTCACATGCAAAACATGAAACCCTGGCGCTTTCTACGCTTCTTGGGCTAGGACAACTAGAGCCAGCCACCATGTCCTCAAGCTCGGTTCAAAGCTCGGTTCAAGACGAGTTAATGGAGAATTTCTAGAAGCTGGTGGCAAAGCAGTCAGGCTCCATACCACCGGGGTTCATATTTCTGCCTGGACATCGAATCGAGCGGCGGGGATTCGGCTGGGCTCCTCGAACATGGATGTCTGGATACACCCTGGACTTCCCAGACCCTCTTGTGAATTTCTGGGCTCCAGCCGCGTTGAGAAACGACGACAGGGGAATTTGCGGACTGGAAGTCACCTACCCGGGATTTCTGCTACATCCACAGAGAAGGGATCTTATACTTGGCATAAAGGACAAGGCGGAAACTCTCCGATTCCCCATCGACCAGTACACGCGCGAATGGTATGTGGCCGAGCCCATCACTGATGACGATATATACAACGCCAAAATCATAGAACGGGTGCGCCGCAGCCAAGCAGATCTGGCCATAATCCTGTCCAGGCCTCGGCCCAACGAGATGCCTCCCGAGATTGGTCTTCTGGTCGAGCTGTGCACGCCGAGTCCCGTCAAGAAGGCCGGTTTGGGTAAGGAGTTGCTGTATTGCAATCTCGTGTGCAGACTGCACGTCTCGCGTCAGGCGGGTGACCGTCAGCTGGGCGAGACAAGCGCGGAGCGTGTTGATGAGTGGCTCGGGAAGCCCTCCGCCTGCATTGGCGAGATTTTAGACACGGATCAGGTGTGGTGCATCGACGGGTACCACGTCGAAGTACAGACGGAAAACGACAAACGTGGATCTTACTTCCAAAACATCATACGCCGAAGACTATAACTCGGGGGCCATTAATGAAGTCCTTTCAGGCTTTAGATTAGGAAGAACAGCGACCGGAGACTAAGCCAATCTAAGATTTTTAAGGGAGACTATGGCTTGAGGCTTGTTTCCTTAGAACTCCTGAACTAGACTGGGTCGCAGCAAGAGGTCAAGGCATTGCAATTGTTTGGTATGGTCTAGAGGATGCTATCTTTGCTCCACTACTTGCGCCGCAACATGCTTTTCGCTACGTGCTTCATCATCCTCTACGACAGTAGCCTGGGAGCTGTAGCTCAGGCTGCGGCAGGCACCAGTCTCGAGACATCCTATCCGGGGATGTTCGATGAGCTCTTGGAGGCTCTTGGCAGCCTGGCTAGACTCGGGCCAAACATCTCGACGAAGGAGCGACGAAGATGGGCTGACTGATGTAGAAAAAGCCGGGGTCCGAGGCAGACCGCGGACGTGGTGCGCTGCCACCCGCTTCCTGTCGTACGGGTCCAAATCGCCACTCCACCAGGCCTCCTCATCGGCTCGCAGCGCCCCCGGGAAGAACTCGCGCACCAGCGGGCGTCCGATGCCATATGTCGCATGCAGGTCCATGAGGCCGTCCATGACCTTGTGCGCGACGATGGTCTCGCGTCGCTCGAGCGGGAGATTGCGGGCCTCGGGGGGAACCTCCATGGCCGCCATGACCGCGTTCTGAAACATGCCGATCAGTCCGATGACGAGTATGTACCAAGAGTCCTCCTCCAGCGCCGGCACGCAGACTAGGAGGCACAGCCAGAGGACCGTCAGCACGACGCACGCGACGCGCGTGATCCAAAAGCCGACGGGGAGGCCGTTGATCTGGTGGGCGAGCCTGAGCTGCCATGACTTTGGCCAGGGGCTTGTTGAGCTGCCTTTGGAGTGCGCAAAGTCGAGGTCGCACTTTTCCCACGGCTTTCTGTTCCGTGGGCTCGGGGCGGTGCTGAGCTCCTCGAGATCGAGACAGCCGTGCTCGAGGCCCAAAATGACGACAATGTCCCTGGACCCATTCCCGGTCGTGAGCGCATAGGCGCTCTGTCGCTGGTCCTGACGATTGGGAAGCTTCTCCACGGCCCATTGCGGAAGGGCACCGGACAGGATGGCCAGGAAGGTCCCTGCGGCCGTGACCAGGAGCACGCCCCAGCTGCCGTCCTGGATGATGGGGACGGCGGCGACGATGAGCTGGATGAGCGTGACGACAGCACTGTAAAGGTGCACGCGGCGGTAGGTGTGCCTTGTCCCCCCGACGCTCGGCCTCCTGCCTGCCTCCCAGATGGTGATCCGGATGCCCGCGTCGAACTCGGGGATCGTCCTACTCATCAAAGCCTCGTGATCTCGCAGCAGACGTCCGACTACCCAGTTGTTGTTCTGTCTCGAGTAACCGGACTTGAGGTTGAAGACCATGGCCGGATAATCTGGCGGCGGGAGCAGGCGTCCGTCGCCGATGATGGCGATCAGAGTGATGAAGCTGTAGGCGACCCAGCCAAAGGAGAAGACCACCGGCATGTAGAGGCACCCCGTGGTTTGAGCCAGTGCTTTCTGGACGACGTCGCCGCCGATGATCATCAAGACGGCAGTTACATCGCGGGGTGCTGTCCACTGGTCAAGTATCTCGGCCTGCGTCCATTGTGAAGTGGGTTTGGAGGGGTCGGGAGACGTGAGGAGGGTTTGTGAAGCGTTGATCTGCCGATGCAGCAGCTTTACGATGCGGCTCGCCATTTAAGTACACTTTTAGACTTCAACAATATGTTATAGATTTATAAAGAGCAAACTTCCATACCGGATTGTTATGGACGACATGAAAACGCATGGTCTGCAGGCTGGGCCTCCAACGGAGCCTTGCCCCCCTCCTCCCCAAAAAAGGATACAAACTACACTGCGGCTCATATCATGCATCGTATTTTCTTGGCCTGGGGATTCCTGTGGGCAACGTGTAAAATCTCAGCGATCTATGCTGTTGTGTATGTATTGAGAAGATATCCACGCAAATTCGGGCGATGCCAAAATTCGATGTGTGAGTGGACTCCAGATCTTTACTCGTGGAAAGCCAACAAGGCAACCACAGGCATGCAGAATGTGTGTGTGGGCAGCCTACAAATGATACCTCCACCATTATATTGCTCGCTTGTTTCTTGGTTTCTGTGCTGGCGCTGCATCATGTGGGCCTGCCTACGGCGAACGATTCTACAAGTGTGGATGATGGAAGGTGGTGTTGATGTGGAAGAACCTTTGCTCCAATGGTCCTGAAACTTTGCGAACCAACTGACTGTCAGTACAGTAAGCAGGCTCTGGCCGGCCTCATGCCGCGAGCTGGATTGCGACGTCGCCCACTTGATCCATCGTCTACGCCTCGAGGAGATGATAAGACTCGAGGGTCAACAGACCTACACTGCCATTCAGAAAGTTCACGTGGGCCGCGTAGGATCTGGAAACTCGGTTATTAAATCGGCAAGGCACCGCGAATGGATCGTCCTTTTCAAAATGATTTACCAACAAACCTGTAAAACACCAAAAATTACCATTGCGATATCGGTTTCCAGCCTCCTTTTAAGACGCCAAGGGGGAGTGTTAGGCTCCGGCTGATCGGCGCCGTTGGACCGTGCGTATACGTGATACTAGGCACCTAAACTGGCGAACATTATGATCAATCGGTTTGTAAGAGGCTCAAATCAGCTTGCTAGTTGCATAGACATTAAAGAGACAGCTACACAAGACGAGCATAGGGTCGAACGGGTTGGGAAACCAAGTCTTGAATTCTGTGACTAGCTAATTATTGCACACCGTGAAATCCTACACAGTCCACTTTCTTTTTAGCACATATCATATCCGTCGCTCCTTCCCACTTCATCGCCCTGCTCTGGCTACCGCGCGCTTACGCCTGGACCTTCTTCTTGAGGATGTCCTTGAGGGTCACGGCATCGGCGGCGAACTTGCTGATGCCCTCGCGCAGCTTCTCGACGGCCATCTGGTCCTCGTTGAAGTCGAAGCGGAACAGGGGCTCGTCGTTGATGTAGGACTTCTTCTCGATGTCGAGCGAGGCGGCGGCGGCGGCGTCCAGCTTCTTGGGGACGGCGTCGGACGAGTTGGCCAGCTCCTCGAGGAGGTTGGGCTATCGCGAGTTGGGTTGTTAGTCTGGGAGTTGGTGCACTGGTAAAGTTCAAAAGATCAAGGAGCATTTTTCTTACCGAGATGGTCAGGTAGTCGCAGCCAGCAAGCTCCGTGATCTCGCCGACGTTGCGGAACGAGGCACCCATGACAATGGTCTTGTATCCAAACTTCTTGTAGTAGTTGAAGATGGCCTTGACCGACGCAACACCGGGGTCGTCCTCCTTCTTGTACTCCTTCTTGTGCGCAGCCTTGTACCAGTCCAGGATACGTCCGACGAAGGGAGAAATGAGGAAAGCTCCAGCCTCGGCCGCTGCGGTAGCTTGAACAAGCGAGAACAGGAGGGTGAGGTTGGTGTTGATCTGGTAGTCCCTCTGGAGGATCTCGGCAGCCTTGATGCCCTCCCACGTCGAGGCAATCTTGATCAGGACGCGGTCCTTGGAGATGCCCTCGGCCTTGTACAGCTCGATGATGTGCAGGGCCTTGTCGACGGTGGCCTTGGTGTCGAAGGAGAAGCGGGCGTCGACCTCGGTCGACACCTTGCCGGGGACGATCTTGAGGATCTCCTTGCCGAACTCAACCAGGAGGCGGTCCAAGGAGGCGTCGACCTGCTCGTCGACGGAGCCGCCCTGCTTCTTGGCGTAGGCGACGGCATCGTCGATGAGCTTTGCGTACTCGGCCTTCTTCGAGGCAGCGAGAATTAAGCTGGGGTTTGTGGTGGCATCTTGAGGGCTGAGCTTGGCAATCGATTGGAAGTCGCCTGTGTCGGCGACGATTGTGGTTCCGCTCGCCTTGAGCTGCTCGAGCGAGTTCGACATCTTGATGGTGTGGGGTGTTTTCGTCGAGTTTGCTTCGTCTAGGACTAGTTCCTCGGATTGTTTTAAGTGTTGCGGGAGCAATTGAAGAGACTGGAAAAAAAAGAATCGACAAAAGTTCAGATGGTAGAGCAGAAGTGAGGGTGGCGATAGTTGTTGAGGGAACGGGAGACGTTGATATCCGGCCGATGTGGCGGGGTAGGACCGACTCCATAGGAGCGTCATACTGACTGACTAAGCGCCACACCCCACCGATCCCGGCACATCCGTCATGTTAACATAACCAGCAAAGCTAGGAATTACTATACTGTTGCGTCACTTTTCTAGCAACTTCCAATGTATTAAACTATCATCTGCTGGGCCTGGTCAACAAATATCACACAAGCGGAAAGTGGCAACGCGGCGATGCTCTACAAAGCTCAGAGCATAACTCCGCAACAGCGAGCCTAGTCACCGAAGGGCTTTTTTCCCCAACCGAATCTACAGCACATAGCACGCCGGCTATAGTTTTGGAGGACTGCCCCCACGTGTTTCCCCCATTGGCAACCGGACTTTCTAGTAATCTGCAGGTCCAAGGCCAAACGCGAGGCATTTTCCAAACGGGTTGAAACACCACAAGAGGACCGGCCGTGAAATCCCTATCGACGGGATCTCAAGCCGAGTCCGCCTATGTGGCTGTCAACCCCATCTTCGCTCGCCCTCTTTCGAATCAGGGTTCTCCGCGGGCGGGACCCTCGCCGACGCAAACCCGTCAGGGCCCTCCGATGACGGTATTTAAATGGGGCTCATTGCAGAGCACCCACGTCTCGTTAGCCAGCAGCCAAAACCCACTCCACCTAGTGTTGGTGTTGTGGTTCGATGTCAAAGTAGGCAAAGAGATGGGTAGAGGGCCACGCAGGCGGCGCCGCCTTTCGGTTCACAGCTGAATTCAGGGGGCTAGCTAAAATTTAGCTGCTGGATAAAGGACTCCTCTAAATGAGGCTAGGTGAGCTCGTATGTAGCCGACAAGGGTTCTTACCCTGCGTACCGTAACCTTTGCAGTGAGCTGAATCAGCACCATCCAGGATTATTTCCATGCAAATGTTGTATAAAGCTCGCCCTGTCCCTCAAAAACAACAAACAACCAAGGAACAAATCTGTGTGCAAATTGGTATCTGTTTCTAAAATCACAAACGACAGAAAAGCAAGACAAAAATTCGTGTGCTCAAGTCTTCACCGCTTCCTTGTCCGTACCGTTCTGGCACTCTACGCTGACAATATAGTGCGAGACGGCCTTCTCCGTGGCCTCGATGACCAAAGCGGTCAACTCCCGGCCGTACACACACCCGCTGTCCAGCCCAAATGTGCTCCCCGGCAGCGCCTTCTTCTCCTTGGGCACGCGAAGCCCCCTCTTCGCGTCGTGGCCGTACACGACCGTGATGCGATCCTTCTCCTCTGCCACCTTGTCATGCTGGTGCTTGACCCAGACGTCGGACCACTGCTCGCCCTCCCTACCCTCGACAGGCAGGACGATGTCGTCGTGGTAGTCGGGCTGCTCCCCGCCCTCGCGGCGGCGGCGCGCCAGCTCCGCGTCGACCACCTCGTCCGACGGCGCCTGGACGTCAAAGTCCTCGCCCTTGCGCCTCTTCTCGGCCTCGCGCAGCTCGTTGCTGATGCGCTCCCGGCGGGCCTCGCGGCCCGGGTAGACAAGGGTGCGCATGTTCATGACGGCCCAGGGGTCTTGCATGTCGAGCTCGACGCCGGGCACGAGGCCGGCGTGCACGACGACGAGGTTGGTGAAGGGGGACCCGCGGATGGTGCCGACGCGCAGGATCACGGGCAGGGTGGAGAGCCAGTGAAGCTGCGACGGCGTCAGCGTGAGGCTCGGGCTGGCGTCGTGCGCGAAGGGGTTGTGGTCCAGCGTGTCTGTCTCTGGCTCTGGTAGGGTCTCGGGCAGGTCGGTGCTGGCCGGTCCTTCTTCCTCTGTCTCGTCGGGAACTTCGTCATCTTCAGGTACCTTGGCGGCCGCTCCCTCGGCCGCGCGACGGAACAGCTTTGTCTTCAGTGACTCGTGCTCAAGGATCACGCGGTCCTCATTGTTGCCGCGCACGGCGCTCGCGCCCAGCTTGATGGCGAGGTCAATCACGCCCGCACTATCGGGGCCCTTGTTGACCATATCGCCGACCAGGATGAGGTGGTCACCCTTCTCGCGCTGAAACTTGACCTTGGCTAGGAGGGCGTCGAGCTCCGCCTTTTGGCCGTGCACGTCGCCCACAATCACCAGCCTCTTGGCGCCGTGGTTGGTGATGCCCTGCTCCGGTACCTGAGGCACCAGGTCCTGTGGCAGGTCTGACATGAATGTGTTGAGCGTCTTGAACGGCGGGCGCTTGGATGTGCCGTATGACATGGGCGCGAGGGGTCTCTGCTCGGGCACCTCCTCGGGAACTGCCCCGGGCACTTCCTCGGGGTTGACATCCGGCTCTGTGGCATCCTGCTCGGCAGGTCTCTCGGCAATGTTGTCGACGGGCTTCTCGACCTCTTGAGCCGGTGATGGTGGCGACGGAGGCGCCGGAGCCTGTGCCTGTGTCTCTGGGATGCCCCCTGGCATAGCTGCTTGTAGTGGTCGTCCCATACCTGCGGCGTAGGACCTTGTGTAGAATATGTAGACCGTGAGGAGCGACAGCACAATGCCGATGAGAACGACGGGACGGCGACGGCGCAGGCCTGCACCCATGGCTGCCTGGTATGCCATATTAAATAGCCCGGGCGGGCGACACGGCGACCGGAATGAATGCAGTTGTCGGTGGCTGATTGGGGCTCAGCTCCCGCTTTGTCTGGACGGCGGGGCTGTGAGTTTGTGAAAGTAAGGCTGTCAGCGATGAAGATGTTGGAAAATTACGGAACCAATTCTCCTTTGTTCACCTTGGGCTCTTACAATTTGTTTGCTTTGTGTGCTGTTCGTGCGTCTGCAACACTACGTCACAGGTGGTAGCGTGCCTGCTAGTGCGCGAGGATGGGTGATCAAGGCCGAATTCCAAAAGGTGCTCCCATCAGACAAAGTGCGACGACTGATTGAATTATTTTCGCAGGCTGAATCGTCAAAATGTGTCGGAAAAAGAGGATCAGGAAAAAGCCCACACGACCAAGCACGGCGCCGACTTTTACGGAAGTTGTTCACGTGGGCCGCCATGGCTGGCAACGGCACCTCTATGCCGATGCAGAGCAGTACAAAGAGCTGTGGTGACGCGGCAGCGGACATCAAAGTCTTGGCATCTCAGGAGATAGCATGGTTGTATTTCCAACACGGTCTAGGCCTTTTGGTTTATTTCAGTCCGTCTGCTTGGACTGCGACGTCTTGGCGAGTCGCCATTTCCACGATCCCCATCTTTACCGCTTGGTTGGGGTTTGGCAGCGGGTCATGCCTCACAAATAACGACAGCCCGGAACATCAAAATCCTACTGAGCTGTGTTTGTGTTGAATTCAATGTCGAAAAGGCGGGATGCGAGGCAACACTTTCATACCGGGCCAAGACACCAAGGCGTCGTCTGGGCAAAAGCTGTGGTTGTCAATCGTGCCGACACATCCACTTGCCGCCAATCAAAAGGGGTCCTTGAATGCCAAGCTCCGTATTTATCGCTCATCTTTTTGGGAAAAGGTTTTTGAGAAAAGGGATCGTAAATTGCGTGGGGCACAGGGCAAAGCAAAGCATAGAAGGCTAAAGGGGTTTGTTTGTGTAAATGATGTTGGATAGGGATAGTTACTACAGTCGGGCAGTGAATCTGGCGTTGGCCTAGAACGCCTTCTAGAACGCCTTCTAGAACGCCTTCTACGCGCTATCCATTAACCTTGAAGGCAAAATCAACCGCTCAGGGCCGGGAACAAATACTGCTTCATATCACAAAGAGACATCTAGTACACAGCCACAGTGTAGCTGAACGCATCATCTTTATCCAGAGCCAGCCAGATACTATCTGGCGATGCCCTCGCCCTATGCAGGTCCTGGCAATTTTGGAATCGGCAGGGCTTGCAAAGAGGTCGACATTACAAGCACAGTAAGCCAAATAGTAATGCGCCGCGACCGTGCAATAGCTCCCAGGGTATCATACCTTAGATGCGCGTTCATATCAAGCATCGTAACGCCTTTCCATCCTCCTGTTGTACAAATGATGACTGCCAGCCGTCCATCAACAACCACCTCACTTCTTCTGGAACTCCTCCACCTTCTTCTTCTGCTCCTCCCTGAACTTGCGGTTCTCCGCCTCCCTCCAGTCCTCGGGCTCCTTCTCGTTGCCGTCCGTCTTCTTGACGCCGCTCGCAAACGCGCTGCGCCCAGCGTACAGCTGGTACCCCTTGCCGTCGTCTTCGGTGCCCTCGAGCTGCTTAAATGTCACGGGCATGTTGCCCCGGAAACGCAGGCGCATGTCGATCATGCCGCGGCGGCAGTCGCCGAGGCCCTTCTTGAGCTGCTGGCACTTTGTCGGGAGCGTCTCGACCAGCGGGGGCCGCAGGCAGTCGGCCGCCGTGTTGCGCTGGACCATGACGCACTCGGACTCCTGGAGGCACTGCGCCAGGGCGGCTCCTGCGGGTTGAGGGGGAGGGCTGGTTAGCTGCGGGATGTACCGGCTTTGGGTGTCAGGAGGCAGATAGGGCTGTGCGTACTTATTTCTTTACATGAGCTCGGCATGTTGACGTGTGTATCTCAAAGATCTGGGCCGATTCGCGATTGACGGTTGGACTTTTCAGACATGCACCATCGCGGAGCTGCTTTGCTCCGATTGGCGACGGAGTATTTTTAGTGGGTCACTGAAGACCGCAGCTCAGAGCAGCAGTGCATAGCATCACGTGACAACATCGACGTTCGCCTCATGCTCAGACGACGTCTACAAGTACGGACTAAGCTCTGGAACCGTCCTTTATTTGACGCGCAAAGGTAATGATTCATCTCTAACATCGGCTTGTTCTTGGCTGGCGATATCGCTGGTGGTATGTACCTTGCGTCGGACACTGATGCGGATTTCGGACTTGACGCTATGACGTAAATACCGATGGCCCCACTCTCTATCGAATCTTTAGGCCCTAGCTTCATCTTACCAGGACAGCCCTCTCGACTCGCATGTGATAGCGCCCAATTTGTCTGCCCCAAGGAACTATTCCTGAGACACCTTCATCTCGCCTCTGTAGCTCTCATTCGCCTGGGCAGGAAAGCAACAAACACTTTTGCTAGTCACCGACGAGACACAGCCGCCGGTAGGCTAAACAATGTCTGTCCTGCAACTTCTTTAAGCGTTTGAGCCCTATCAACGCCCAAAAGCAACATTTCTTTCCAGGGCCCCGGTCCCTTTTTTTTCTATCATCATGCCGGTACCTTTGGTTGGGCGACTCAACATGTATGCTCGAGATATACTCCCATCATCCGTCTAGGCTTGCTACTGACTTTTGACATGGCTTCCCAG
>JARHUK010003062.1:30149-53868 GCA_031001725.1 Pseudopyricularia javanii | reverse complement strand
ATACTGCGCCGCTCTTCAATACCGATGGGGATAAACGGTTTGCTCCGGGACAGTGAGTAGTTTTAGATTGGACTTTATGATTCAAAGGGCTCATGTCGTCTAACAGGATATCCAGATGGTGGCTGAACATTGTCTGCGCTCAACGCGACGGTATTGTTGCATCTACAGCTCCAGTTCCCACCAAGGTTCAATACGGCATCACCGTCCTGCCACTCCTTTCCGGCAGGGAACAGGACCTCCAGAATGGGCGCAGCATATACCAGAAAGAAAGCTTCCAGGCGGCGGATATGCAAATCAGCTTGATGACACAAGTCGGGCAGCAGATTCGAATCCTACGCGGCAGTCAATTGAGAAGCGCACTCGCTCCCACAGGGGGAGTTCGATACGATGGCTTGTGTGTAGAGTCCACCCTGCAAAATAGTTGCTTGGGTCTGCTGACACGTAGACTCTAGGTACAAGATTGTACAGTACGGGCAGAAACTAGACGAGGATACCGAGATATACCGTCTGGCGTTAGTCCTCGAACGCGTCCCAGAACAGATGCCTCTGGAGGAGCTTCGACGCATCCCGAAACCCTCCCAGCTGGACGACTGGAAGAGGCAAGAGAGGGTTGAGGCGAACAAGCTCAAATCGACCAATGGTCGGAGGAACTTTTTGGCGTGGAAGAACAAGAAGATGAGGGACAAACTCGAACAAGAACAATGGCTCGTAGCTGTTGGTCTCAGGAAGGGACATTCGCACTTTCAGATGCCCTCTACCGACGAGACGGTCAGACAAGAGCAAGGAATGCAGCAAGGCCGGAGATCTGCTCTGAGCAGCCTGAAGTGAGAGACTGAAGGATGCTAGACCTCGTTGCAGTTGTCATTGTAAACACCCAACCTTTTAAGCAAACAAATATCGAATAGGGTTAGGGTCGTGAAAGAGAGGCTGGTCACGCGGGGCCAGCAGTTCTGGAGGGGCTTTGGCAGTTAATCGAAGCAGGTCTGCCTTAACCTTCTTGCCTACCTAGGTACAATCAAACTTGACCGAACAATAAACACCTTGTTGCAGGCCTAGTATCAGACAACCATGGCCAAGAAAACAAGCGACAAAAAGCCCGCAGAAAAGAAAGGGCAGGGCAGCAAAGATGCTGGAGCCAAGGAGGAAAAGAAGGTCAAGGCAGCACAGCAAATAAACGTGCGACACATTCTTGTATGTAAAAATCCTTCTTGACCTGTCTAGGTAGTCTGTATCCACCATGGGCAAACAGTCATTGATATGTTGCGATGGCTAGTGTGAGAAGCACAGCAAGAAGGAAGAAGCTCTCCAGAAAATCAGAGATGGCGCCAAGTTTGATGAAGTCGCCAGAGAGTACTCTGAAGACAAGGGACGACAGGGTAAGAAACCAAATACGTTGCGTGGGCATACAAAAAAAACACGATGCACTGACAGAAGCATACAAATTCCAGGAGGAGCGTTGGGTTGGAAAGCCAAAGGAACATTGAAGGCCGAGTTCGAGGCAGTCGCCTACGCGCTTGAGCCCAGTACTACATCGAACCCCAAGATAGGCGAGGCCAAAACCGCGTTCGGGTACCATATCATCATGGTCGAAGGCAGGAAATAGTACATAGCACACAAAGAAACACACATGTCCGACCTATGCCTGGAGAAGTCATTGAACTTTTTTTTCCTATTCCGAAGTTCCCAGTTCCGAATAAACGGTGATCGCCTTTTTGTTTAAACCCTTCCAGCCGAGTCCCAATGCCAGCCTGGAGAAACATAGGGTAATCCGAACGGGCGCCCGTCTAAAAACAAATCACCTATGCCCTCCGTGACTCCCGGTATCGTAAAACGCCCCATGCAGAGTATCAAAAAGACAGTTTGACGTTCGTTATTCGTAGCTTATTGCTCGGTCTGGAAGTAGTTCAGGATGACACTGCGCTCCTGCGACTCCTCACCCCAGTCCTTGACGACAACGCACGAGCAGTTGACGACCTTGCGGGCGTTGCCCTCACGGTCCAGGACACCTGTTGTTTGGTAAAGATACATCATTAGTGACCTGCACAGTTCGGCCTCCAACCAACGCTATAGTTCATGGGCAACATACAGAGACCAGCCCACTCGCCGAGCTGCTTTCCGTCGGGAACCTTGATCAGGGGGATCTTGTGCTCCGAGCACAGGGCGATGACGAGCTTCTTGTAAGCCTCCTCCTCGCAGGCCTCGTTCAGGACACACATGTGAGCCTGGCGACGGTCGAGGGCCTTGGAAGCCTCGCGGAGACCGCGGGCGAGGCCGTCGTGCATGAGAGCGAGCTTCAGGACGCCCTTAAGGGCGTCCAGAACGGACATGCTTCCCTTGGAGGCATCGGCGGAAACCTCGACCTCCTCGGAGACCTCGGGAGCGTTGTTCTCTTCTACGTCCGACTGTCGTGGGGGGCAGGAGCCTGTTTGTTAGCTTGGATGTCCAGCTCTCAACTTTTTGAGGGTGTCCTCGAGCCGCCAAGCTTGTGTGGCCCAAGCCGTGTCCGGCAGGCTAACAGAGGTTTCATGATCGCAGGGGATTTCGGCATACCATCTTGAATGGTTCGTTTTCGTGTCGTAACGTCCTCGAAGAGACTCTTTGGGATAGATTGCTTTTGGTGTTGTGGAAAACTTGTGTGATAAAGTTGTCTCTCCCGGCGCACGATAGCGACGAACAACTTTTGGGTGGGTTGTGGGATAAACGGAGGAGGCGCGACCCCACGACTGGCTTAGTCATCATATTTTTCTGCGCTAGATGTTAGCCCTAAGTCCCCGCAATGTTCACCGCGAGAGTGGGCCACGACAAGGGTAGCAGAAAGCTCCTACACCAATTGTCCCATAATTAAAATTTTGAACCTGCATTCCCTCCGCAACATCACGCCTTTTCACGACCATCGCCCAGCTTGACACTACCCGAGGTATGTGGTTCTTCGAACATTGCGCAACATGACTTGAAAGCTTGCTTGCAGGATTTGCCCATCGCGGAGGCTGGAGAGAGCAATCATGGCCGTTGCTGTCGTCCGCAGAATCTCGGACAAGGACCTCTTCGCGACTCTTGAAGAGGTCGAGGAGGACTGAGATGGATCAATCATCGACTTGACGATGGGCGCTCGACAGGCGGCCGTGATACGCATCTCTCCATCGGAAACGAGCAGGCAGAACCCTCGCAGACAATACTCTTGTCGGGAAAGGGCACTCTCCTTGGCTCCAAGCCCCAGATGGCTAACATTCACCCGTCGGTCGGCTCGGCAGATACCTCATCTCCCTTCTCGCGATTTGAGAATCTCCACAACAAACATACCAAACCGTCAATATGGTTCGCACCTCCGTCCTCAACGATGCTCTCAAGAGCATCAACAACGCCGAGAAGGCCGGCAAGCGCCAGGTCATGATCAGGCCCAGCTCCAAGGTCATCATCAAGTTCCTGAGCGTCATGCAGAAGCACGGTAAGTTAGGATCCTGATATACGGTGGTTCTGTCTGCATATCCCCCCTTCCCCCGGCATGATAACTGGACGATGGTCTCAATCACCAACGACCCGAGTCTTTTAAGTTGCCGACAGATAAAACTGCGACAGAATCTTACACGTTCTCGGAATTACCCAATGAAGTACAGCGTTTAGTCTTTCGCAACATACTGACAATTATTTTGTCTTCCAGGATACATTGGCGAGTTCGAGGAGCTCGATGACCACCGCTCCGGCAAGATCGTCGTTCAGCTGAACGGCCGCCTCAACAAGACTGGTGTCATTTCCCCCAGGTACAACGTCCGCCTCTCGGACCTCGAGAAGTGGGTCGTCAAGCTGCTGCCTGCCCGTCAGTTCGGCTACGTCATCCTCACCACCTCTGCTGGCATCATGGACCACGAGGAGGCCAGGCGCAAGCACGTCTCTGGCAAGATCATTGGCTTCTTCTACTAGGCGGTTTTTGGCAACTCGAGCATGGTACCGGCGTTAAGGGGGTTAAAAGGTCTGCGGTCGGAGGCAATGGGTTAAGTCATGAATACCACGAAATCAACCATGGAAAACTCCTCGGCGTGTCGAACCAGGCGAGGCGTTTGCCCGTCTTCAATGAAAAGTCAATGCTTTGTCAAGTGTTTGTCCCATGATGAGCGTAGATACGATGGCTAGTTTCTGGAATTCTAGCACTAAAGGTGAAAGTTGCACATACTCTCCACTCTTTCATGAAACCTTACGAAAACCTGAGTGCTCTTAGATGACCGATGGGTATTCGAAGTGTGTATATTTGGTAGCTCTACAGTGCAAATGCAGTTTTGTAGCGATTGGAAGACAGGTATTTATACGATTTGAGCACGGGTATAAACGTCGGGACTTGCTTATCCCTTCCGTGTTGTCCTATCACAAATGGTCTTCATGTGCCGTCGTTGCCAATTCTCTTGTACTAATACCAACATGTCTACACCGTCTGCCGAGAGGCCGGCCCAACTTAACAATATCTCGGCAGACGATCCAAGGAATTCACTGGTACTGAGTGAAGATAGCAATAAAATACTGGGACACGATAAGTGCTCCTTGTGCTGCATAAAGCTCATTTTCGTGCCTTATATTTTTTTTTCGAACGAGCACATCAAGATTGGCAGAAAGGCCCGGTTGCTTTATACAAGTGTCTTTTCTGTAATTTCTATCTAGGCTGATGAACAGGCGCAGCCGCTGATGCCGGCGCCGGATTTGGTAGGGCGGAGACCGGTACTTGGGCCGGTACAGCTTGTGGGGGAGCGGCATTCGTGGGCACGGCAGGCGGTGCCGCTGTAGCTATTGGCGTAGATGGACCTGGTGCTTTAGGTGGTGGCATGGCCGCAGACCCGGGAGTGGCCACTGCAGCGATAGGGGCTTGCTGCGGCGTTGCGTTTCGTACTGTTGTGATGGGTTTTGCGATTGGTGTCGAAGACATGGGTCTCAAAGGAGGGACCGATTGGGTATTGGGCGCTATGTGTGCAGGACCAGGTGTCGCGGTGGCAGCGTGACCATCTCCAGATCGACCGACGGCAAACACAGGTCCCCTGGACGGTGTTGACTGAGGCGTCATTGCCACTGGCTTAGGCAAGTTCGTGGTTTTCTTAGCAGGAGTGGGAGTTTGGGGTAGTTGCTTGGGTTCTGCAGAAGAGGGCGCCATGACGGGCAAGTTGCCGACGGCGGGGACTTCAGTCGTCACTGGTGGCTGTGATGGCGGGCTCGGCTCCTTCTCGCCGCCGTGCAGGAATCGGGACGGTACGCCCTTGGCGGCGACCTCCCCGGTCCCGACCCAGGTACCCAGAGCCGCACTCCATTTGTACTGGCCCTCGGCCAGCCGACGGATCTCCTTATACGCGCTCATGTTTGCAAACGGCAGACCCGTCTTAGGATCCTTGTACCGAGCAACGTGGTTTGTGATGACGCAGAGAGGGGCATGAGCAGGTTCTGCAAAGTCGCCATACCGATGTCAGTTTCTTGGATCAGGGGTGATATACAGGGCAGAAGGGGCAAAGTGTACTTACTGGCAAGCCTGGTGAACTTGCGACCGAAGAGAATTTGGGTCTGCACCGTCTTGTCCTTGATCGCATCTTCGTCAAAGTTCTGCAGTATGATGCAGCTTCGGGTAACTTTGCCATTGACGCTCGACTCTGCGTCCGTGCTGGCCGCGGCTGGGGGTTGTTCCAGTGTGGATGATGTGCCTTTTTCTGAATTTTGTGTTGTTGGCGTAGGCGCTGGCTTTGCTGTCTCCGAACTGGAAATAGTAGGCAGTGGTGGCGGAGGTGGCGGAGGCAGTTCTGCCTTTGCAACTGAGACAGTTGGGGCAGCGGGGTTTATATGCGTATTTTCATTGAGGGAATTCAAGGAACTAGGAGGTGCGAGAACATTAGACGTAACTCCGGGATTGCTAGCGGAACCCGGCACTTGTACTGGACCCTGATCAGCTTTCGCTGGAGGTGCCATTATTGGGGGTGCCATCATGCTCACTGGGGGAGCGAGCACGCTACTTGAGGGGGTTGCAGTTGGTATCCTGGCTGGGGTACTCTCTACTATTGGGTCGATCGGCTGGAAGACGGCCTGGTGGAAGGAAGGAGGCGCCAGAGCCGGAAGTGCAGCCGGCGTTGTAGTCGTCGGGGGTGCATCTTTCATGGGTTGGTCGCCAGAAGCCTCGGCAGCGGCTGATCCTGAAACCGTAGCACTGTCTGCGGCCGGCTGGCCTTGTTCGGTCTTTGGCGCCGGTTGGGCAGTAGGGGCGCTAGCGGCGGGCTGCTTTTTCCTCCGCGGCGCCTTCTCCTCCATTGCCACCATCCTGCCCACATTCTTCATCTGGCCCTCGCTAAGCTCCATGATGCCGGTCCAGAACGTGACGACGGGCCCCTCAAGCTTCCGGTTGTATAGCGCCGCGAGCTTCCGCTCGCGCTCCTCCTCGCGCTGCCTCTCAGCGACCTCCCACCGATTGAGGCTCTTCTCGTTGCGCTTCTCCACCAGCTCCGCCTCGCGCAGCCTGTCGGCCTGCGTCATGGGCGGCTTCTTGAGCGCCTCCAGTCGCTTGGCCTTCTTCTCGGCCTGCTCCGCCTGCTTCTTGCGCCGGACCTCGCGCTCCACCATCTGCTGGTGCAGCTGCTCCTTGCTCATGCGGGTCGTCGACCGCTCCGACGCACGGGTCGGCATGTCGGACAGGCTGGGGAGCCAGCTCGTGCGCTCGCTCTTCTTCTTGGGCCGTGGCGCGGGCGCCGGGATGACCTGCCGCCTGGAGGCGGGCGGGTGGTGGTTCCCCACCGCCGCCGCCGCGGTCGCCGGCTCGGATCCGGCCCGTGTCGAGGGGGTGCTCTCTATGCGCACGCGCTTACGGAACTTGGCAGGGATGGCCTGCTGCTGCGCCTTGCGCTTCTTGGCGGCCGCCCGCTTCTTCTCCCTCGCGGCCCTCTCCAGCTCCTTCTCGCCCTCCAGGTCGTCGTCGTCGCCGCCGCCGTCCTCGTCGTCCGAGCTCGAGTCCATTTGCGCGTCCGAGCCGTCGTCCCGATCCGCGGCGCCGTCGCTGAACCCTTCGTCGTCGTCCGCCTCGGCGAAGAGCAGCTCGAGGTCCGAGTCCCCCTCGTCGCCGCCGCCGATCACCCCGGCCGCCGCCGCCTCCTGCGCGATCATGCTCTTCATGCGGTTGCCGGCCGTCGAGCGGCGCGCCCGGCCCGTGGCGAGCCATTCCACCTGCGAGTTGGCGGCTGAACCGCTGTCGTTGTCGTCGTCGTCATCGTCGTCGGCATCGCTGCTGTCGCTGGCGGATGATGGGGGGTCGTCCCGAGGTGGTGCTTCGGTAGGCACCTCTGCGTCCGTGGCCATTGTGGGCGGGTTTTTCAAAAGCTCGAGGTTCTGCGACTGTGTGCAGGAGCAAACTTTCAACGGGCTTGTCATCAAGCGGCCTTGGTGGATTCGCGTCGTGGGTCTTGTCTCCCTCCGCACCTGAGTAGACGCATTGGCAGATGGGCAAATGCCGTTGGTGTTTGGAACAATCGAACCAGATGTTCCAGGACATCTCGGATGATGAATGATGCCCTGAGGAATGAATATTTCGATCGCCAAGTGCTCGAAGACGCGGTGCGTGGCGGCCCCACCAGGACCCGCCAACCACTATAGTTCTAGTGAATGCAACGCTACGTAGACATGAGCTCTACTGTACGTTCCCTGGCCTGCATACACTCTAGGCATGTATATACATGTATGTATGTATGTAGGTATTCAGCACAAATAGACAAGAATCTCCGAGTCTCTGTAGTTCCATCAACAACTAGATGGCAAGAATCTATTGAGTTGCAGCACGGACGTACCGTCCACTCCCACTCACTATACGAGCTCTGACTTCAGTCTGGGTAAATGCTACACAATATAATCACGAGATGGAATGATTCTAGTTAGATGAAGGAATTCCAATCTCCTCAAACGCCGGAAACGCCGCCAATCCCTAGTAGACCAAATTCAAGTGTTAAGACAACGAAAGAGAAACTAAGAATCCCACGAGTATCGTGGCGAATCCCCCCTGCTTCAGTTGTCTCGCATTACAGCTCTCCCATAGTTTCATCGCACTCTATCTCCCACTCCTTGCATATACCCAGAAAGTTCCGACGCACACACTTGCGCTTACGCTCTGCTACCGGCTCCGAGTCAGGAGTAGATGTTGCTGCGGGCGGGCCTTTCGGTGGCGCGGTGATGATGTGGTTTGCGGCAGTCGGGGTTGGAGTGTGACCAACTTCATTTGCCGTTGTCTTGTCCTTGCAGCCCCAGTACTTTCCTGGAGTCTGGCACGTGGTTGTAGCCGTGGTTGAAGTGCTAGTGCTAGTAGAGGGGACCGGTGTCTTCTCGTCCTTACAGCCAAACCAGCCAGGTGTTTTGCAGGTTGATGTTGATGTTGTCGAGGTTGTAGTGGTGCATGAAGTTGCCGAAGTCGTGGTTGTCAGTGTGGTAGATTCATCCAAGCATCCCCACCAGCCTGCCACAATGTCAGGTCAGCAAATAATTATCAGATTTCCACCAAAAGCACAGAACACACTTACCGGGAGTTTTGCACGTCTCAGTCCGAGTGGCCGAAGATGAGGTGGTGGTTGAAGAGCTTGAAGTCGTAGTGCTCTCCGTTCCGTTGCTCTCATACATCTTCCAGAGCTCACAATCGCGGCAGGCTGGGGTGAGCTTGCACTCGGCGACCTTGTCGTACTTGAGCAGGACGTCGTTAATGACAGTCCGAATTTTGTGCGTACCGACACCCACTCGCCACCCCTTATCAGCCACAACGTCGTATGTGCATTCATGCCCAGCATGGCACTGGGTTTCCAGGGCATATCCTGCATATGAGCAGGACGCGGTGGCACCATAACAGCTGCCAGAGTAGATCGGATCGGCTGTGTGCCCAATGTGGAAAACTCCCGTGTTCTCTCTGGTCTGTGGCTGGTCCGGGTTCCCGGATGGGGGCACCGGAAGTCCAAGTCGACCTGCTGCGAGCGCCTCCGGGACGGCCTGGAATGTGACCACTGGTAGACCATACGTGAGGCCAAGGAACGAACTGACGGCTCCACCGAGGCTATGTCCAGTCAGCCAAACGTTTGAGGTCGGGTAGAGCTCGGTAACGTTGGAGTACAGCTCGCGGGCTGCCATGTAGTATCGATTCTCTTCGCGGAGAGCCTGCGACACGCACGTGACGTTGCATGCGTATGCTGCGGTTGCGCAGTCACACACCTGACGCCATGTCCACTGCCCCTGTTGAGCACAGCAGCAGCTGAAGAAGAGATTGTCGTTCTCTTTATCATTGGTTGTGGTGCCCTCCCCATCAAAGACGGCAAGCGATGTGCCCTTGAGCCCGATGACAATGGTTGAGTTGGTTTCATCGGCAAAGATGTGCCCCCGCAGCCCATCCGACTCCCATCCGAAGTCAGCGCTCCTATTGTATATATCTCCGACATCCTCCCAGTCGGGCAAATCTGGAGTCTCGACATATGCATCCGCTGCCATGTATGCAAGGTTGACAATCGTGTCCCTGTCCGTTACATCCGGCGTCGAAACATCGTCGAGGGTCCACGCATCAGCAGACAGCACCGAGACAAAGCCCCTCTCCCTCGCCTGGGCTACCATGGGCTCAACAACAGCCGGACGTCTGTCCACCAGTCTCTCAATCCTGCTAGGTCGACTCTTGGCGGTCAAAGCGGGCAGGCGATGCTTATCAAAGTCATCATCGGCGGCCAGCCATATTCCCGCCTCCTGTTTGTGTATATCCTGTTTTCTGTGTAGACGAGGATGTTTGTGTGTGCCGTGGTGATATACATGGCGAAGAGTGAAGGTGTGTTCTGCGGGCGCCGGAGGCTCGGGTTTAAGGGGCGCTAGGGGTGTCTGAGGCAGTGGGAAGACGAACTGCTCGTTGGCTTCGTGACGGTTCGGCGCAACGGCGCTTGTCGGTGTGACGGAGAGGGCGAGAAAAGACAAAAGCAACTGCGCGGTGATTCTGCCAGCAGAGTTGCACCTGCTTGAAGATGTTCGTCGTGGTGCCATGTCGGCTAGATGGGTAGCAGCCTACCAGGCCACGGTTGAGAGGTAGTGCTTCGGTTTGTTGGGGCGGATCTGGTAGGTAAGCCGGGGCGAGGTGAACATTCAAGGGAAGAGAGAGCAGCTTTCCCACACCAAAACAAATGGAAAATTAAAGGTGAAGCACGGAATCCGAAGCCGTCAAAAGGATGAAGTGATGGTTGTGACAAGAAATTGAATTAGTGGTTATGGGAAAGAGAGATAGATAGATGGTCAAAGTCCGGCGCTCAAGTGCAATCGGTCGGATCGGAACGTTTACTCCCCCACGAACGTTACGACGACAACAGGCGGCGGCGCGTGCCAATAAAGTCACAGTATGACAGCATGCTCAGGGATCCATCGAATCCAGCCGATCGTCGGCAGAGGTTGCCACTTGGAACAGGCACGTGATGGAGTGGCGGGTGGGGCAGGAGTCTGAAGGGCGGAGTGCAATCCGGGGTCGGATATCTGCTTCTACTAATAATATGTATCGGGGAAGATAAGGACCAAGTCAAATGATGCAGCTTTGTTTTGTCTTTGATATGGCACGGTTGGAGTTTATTCGGAGCTAGTTTCATTGGTAAAAAAAATCACATGAGTGCCAAGTCAAGCAATGCGTGATCAGTGTCAACTTGGGAGGTACAATAGATTGATATCCATCCCAACCAATCCTGAGGCATCGACATCTCCCGTCTCTCGCATTGCATCGTCGGTACTGCCATCTTCAGCTTAGCGCAGTATCTCAGAGGCTGCGGTGGGCTCAAAGTGGACTCGATGGCTGGACAGGGCAGTTATGACATGCATGATAACTGGAGTAGTAGTACTTACTGTAGGTGGCCGCGAATACGCTGGCTGGCTCGGGCTGCAATCCAGTCGAGACCCAACAAGCCCTCTGATGACCGACCATCACTATTTTTCTATCCCGTGCCAGCGAATCCAGCATTGTTTCGAACGTGGATAATGTGCGAGTTGGCGAAAGACATCTCTGCTATTACAAGCCACAGAAAATGACACCAAACTGCTGCACCTGGTAGGTTTCACTGCCATCCCTGTACCTCATGCGTCAGCCTACTGTACTGTACATGCGCACCGCCCGCTGCGGCTGCGGCTCCGGCTGTGTGCTGCTGTGCGTCCGCCGCAGACGTAAATGTTTACTACGATGCCTAGCATAGCACACTAGCACACCCACCACCAACTCTGCTCCACCACACCCCTTGACCACAACCAACCTTCTCGACATTGCGACTGTTTGTATCAGACCAAGCTATTGTTATATATCGACAAAGATCTGCGTTGAAACGCGTCCGGGATTCCACTGCCTAGGAATTTTGTGTGTGTGTGTGTGTTTTTTTTTCATTGTTTGTTTCCACACGTCAGTAAACCACCACCTATCAAATCCTCATGTCACCTGCTGGACATTTATGATCGTCCGCCAAACGCATACCTATACTATACTCCCTATCAACAACTACTGACGCAATGTCCTCCAGTACCACACAAACCATCATGGCAACTCCGACAAAAGACTCTCCGTCACAGCAAACCACCCCGTTGCGATCCGTAAAATCTTTCTCACGGCACGAATCACCAAGCAAACCCGACACCGAAATCCCCGCCATACAGCGCCCCCAGCGGGCGAGCACTTTCCAGAATGGGGCACCCCCAAGGACCCAGGGGGCCGCCGATGCCTTCGAGAGCCATGCCGCCGACGACGACGATGACCAGACCGAGCAGCAGCCGCGCGCCTCGGTCGATATGGACGAGCTTCCCATCGAGCTGATCGGCTTGACCGACAGCTTCATCGAGTCCCTCTCGGCAAAGGTCCACCCGACGCCTCCGAACGCCGACAACCTTTCCCGCCTCTTTCAGGAGTTCTACTACACCGCCTCCACCCACATCCAGACACACATCTCGAGCCTGCTGTCCCGGCAGTCCCGCGAGCACTCCCCGGCGCCGCCAACCTCCGCCCGCGCCTCGCCCGCCAGCATCCTCCGCGCCAAGGCCGCTTCTATAGGGAGCAAGGACAAGGCCAAGGCCGCCGCCAAGTCTGAGACGGAACAGCAGATGATCACGGCTGAGGAGCTGGCGGAGAGGAAGCGGGCTAGGAAGGCCATAGAGCAGAAGCGGACGGTGCTTGAGGAGGCTGTCGAAAGGCGGCTGTGTGAGGGCATCTACCCTCGGATATATCGCCACCGCTCCACCCAGGATGAGGCAGCTGACGACAAGCTGCGGTCCAAGACGGCGGCCCTGGCGGTTGTCGGCATCAACCTGACCGATCTGGGCGTTGACCTGGGCGAGGTTTTGACGCCTGAGGCCAGTGCGGAACGCCAGGAGGAGGTGCGGAAGAGGCTGGACCAGGCGAGGCGTGACATTGAGCTGATGAACGAGTCGAGGTACCCCTTGGGCAAGCTCAATCGGCTCAAGGCGGCACACAAGAGCATTGTGGACACGCTGGCACACTTCCACCCGTCGTCGTCCGCCGACGAGATCATGCCAATGCTCATATATACCCTGATCACCCTCGCCCCTGAAAAGCTCAACGTCATCAGCGATCTCAACTTCGTTCAGCGCTTCCGCTGGGAGCCCAAGCTCACAGGGGAGGCCGCATACTGCCTCACGAACCTGGAGGCTGCCATTAGCTTCCTGGAGACTGTCGATCTGTCAACCTTGAGGCCGGACGAGGCCCCGTCCGGCCCGGCCAAGAACAGCAGGCCCTCCAGCCCCAGGGCCGACACGTTCCCGCCCGCCTACACCTCCCCGTCAAGCTCCACACAGGGCGTGGACACGACGCCGGCAGCAGCGACCCCGGGGTCCCTGAAGTCGACGCCCTCGGCCTCGGGCCTCCGGGCCACCGCGGCGGCGCAGCTTAGGAACCGCCGCCTCAGCGACTTGGTCAACACTCCCGCACAAGCCTTCGGCGCCGCCAGCGACGTCGTGCTGACCACGGCCGACCAGGGCATCAAGAACATTACAAACAGCCTCGGCGAGAGCTACAATTTCTTCCTTGGCAAGCTGACCGGGGACGTCGTGCCCAAGACCCTGGACGACGCGAGAAAACTGATCAGCACGCCGCCCCCAGACGACGACGCGTCCGCCGGCGGCTCCGTCCTCGACGATTCCGAGGGCCGTCAGGGCTCACGCGTCCTCGGCAGGGAGGACAAAGTCCTCAGTCTCATCGGGGGAAAGAAGGCGCTTCCGCGCGACCGCAGCGTGGACAGCAACGTGAGCGGGATTAGCGCGAGCAGTGGGTCGAAGAAGTTGCTGTTTGCGGCCGGGGAAGAAAACAAGTCTGCTCCTCCTCCGGCAACGGCAACTGCGCCGCCGGCCGGCTCGAACCCGGCGCTCATCGACTCGGTACGGAACTTTGGCAACTCGCTGAATCCAATGTCGAGGTTCTCCAGCATCGGCATGATCCGTGGCTTCACTAGGACGCCGTCCACGCCCGTCGTGCCCCTCGCAAAGACAGAAGGCGGCGATCTGGCTTCGGTAAGTTTAACAAATGTTTGTTTTTTACGCCAAACAATATACAGAGTGCTGACATGAACCAACCACAGGCCTTTCCCGATATAGCCACCGCTCTGCCTCCGAAGCAGGCCTCACAGATCGCGCCGCCAGTCAGGAAGTTCATGGAGGCCTCGACGGCCGCGGAGCTCAGGCTAGGCGATGTGGGTGATCTGCTTCGTGACTACCGCAGGTTAGCCGCTGCTCTCAAGGATAGGGATGCCTTCAAGGAGTCGTGAGGCTGTTGTGCATTTTGGGTTTTGGTTTATAGCGGGAGTTCAAGATTAAAATGTTATCAGGTTCTGCCGGTAAAGAACCTCAACTAGACTACCTAGGCGCTGGAAAGCCGCGTCATCCTTGACGACAGTGCTGAGAAAAACAATGAATGCTGAAAAACAAGCCCAGGAGGCTTTGGGCTGACAACCTAAACCATGCATTATGTCACTAGAAACGTTTCTGTACTGCGTACAGGTCTGTACAACTCCTCACAACGCCAGGTGTCTAGACTTTCTGCGGTATAACTTACTTCTGAGATTCTTGATGAGCATCCAAGGTTCACGATATCCGGCACACAGAACACATCCCACCCGCTATTAAAATTCCGGGCCTCCTTGCTTTGCGGCCGCTGCTACACTCCACACGATAACCACCCATATGGATACCTACCCATGCCAGTGAAGCAGACAAGTAGGTAGCACAGATAGGTTGGTTATCTAGATGAGTAGTTGACGCCGCCATAGGTATGGAATTCTAACATCTACTATGCATGTTCCGTATAGGACCACTTTCTTTTGTATCTGGTCTATTTTCGTCAACCCCTTGCAGCGGAAAAAAAAGCACGCTTGATACCTATGTAGAAAAAAAGCAATTTTCCAACCAGCCAGCCCATGCCTGCCTACCATGCAACATGCAACATACGAGAGATAGAGATAAGAGAGTGACACGGAAAGACAGGGGAGGAACAGCATTGAAGAGATAGTTAAAAGATTTATATAATTCGGCGAGAGAGTGGTACTGGAGTGGTATCGAACTTGTGGGGTGTCATGGTATCCTATGTGTGCTTTTTTCTTCATAAAGTGTTGGGAACAATAAAAAAAGGGGTTTGAACAAAAGAAGAGGGGGAAGATCGCAGATATTCCAAAGAATTCCAACTCTAGTGACCGTTCATCGTGGCTTTTATAGGACTCTTGCTGCCGTTGGCGGCCTCATCGCCCCCGATGAAGTTGTCCATAAACGCTATGTAGTCATACTGCGGCATCCCGCGGTCCTGAGCGGTGTCGGGACCGTTGTGGACCGGGATGATTTCGATAAGTTTATCAATCACTTCATCAGGCACCAAGCTGTGGCGCAGGTCCATCTCGGTCACGTACGGCTTGCCGTCGGCAACTTCGCGGAACGACTGATACACCTGCTCGGCCGTATTTTGGTCCTCGGTCACGTCGACCATGAAGCGGATGAACTGCTCAAAGGTGATGCGGTCGCGCCCCTTGGCCGTCTCGACAAAGTATTCGTGCATCTCACCCTCGGAGAACACAACGCCAAGAGATGCCAGGGCGGCGCCAAACTCGAGCTCCGCCAGGCTGTTGGAATCCTCTCGGTCGAAGTGACGGAACACAGACTCGAACTCCTCGAGCTGGATAGGCGTCAGGTTCGTCATGTTCCGTGCCACCATCTGATTGTCGAGGAACGCAAGCTTCTTGGCGACCGAGGACTTGACTAGTCCTAATTCGTAGCAGAGTTCGTCGTAGGTGTAGGTCGTGAAATCGTTTTCTTCAATGTTTGCCTCCTGGCACTTGGCATCGACAGCGCCGATAGTCTTTAGGTACTCATCGAGCGGTGGGAGGTTTTCGCTTAACTTGCGAACGTGGTGCAGTTGGTCTTCGACATCACCCTCCAGCCCGGAAATGGCCAGTTGGATCGTGTTGAGTGCCAATGCAAAATCGTTAGCCTTGTCGGCAAAAGACTTGCGCAGCGCATTCTTGATATCTCGGATTGTCTCATTGATCAGTTGGCCGCGCTTCATCTCTGCAGTCGCTAGGTTGGCCCACTCGCCGTCCAGAACTTCGGTGCGCAACTCTGCCGGTGGCTCGTACGGCCTTAACCTATAAGTGCCGAGTTTTGTTTTGATGTTCCCTAGCAAGGTCGCAAGCTCGCTCTTCTCTGCGACCCATTCCCGCTTCTGGCCTCGCTTGTATGAGGCGAACTCGGTGGCCTGGGCTTTGGCGTCCGTGTATGACCCCTCGAATTTAGCTTGCTGCCAAGATTCCACTTGGGCACGGATGGCCTTGATCAGCGCGGCCATGCGCCTCTCATATGCGCTCTGCATCTCCCAGGCGCCCTGCATGTTGTTGACGAATTTTTCGACTCGGCGGCCTGCATTCTCGACCTTTTCCATCTGCGAAAAGGCGTGGAACCAGTACGCAATGTACGTCATAAGACTGCGCTCGTCGGGCTTTGGGACGTCGCAAACATCCTCCACGTCCAAGAGCTTAGGAATTCCAATTTCTTTGTGGGCGATGTCGAACGCCATTTGCATGTTGCCTTTGTGGTCCGATTTGTCCAGTGCATCGTAGTCGATCAGATCCGGCCGGTGAATATCGAGGAGGGCGCAAAAGGCAAGGCCATCGTTCCAGCTTGCGCTGAAGTCACGCACGTCGCATTCTTCGTAGCAGGCCGTCTTTCGTTGACACCATAGCAATAATCCCTCCTTTGCCGTAAGACCTTCCTCGTTGATGTCCGAGATGGTGAACCTAAGAATGAGTGTCCATATAAGACCCTGTAGGTGATGTGGTTGTTAGTGCCGCCTAGAATGGTAGGACGAGGCTGGGGGGAAAGCATACCAAAACAATCTTTCGGTTACCCTTGACAATATCCTCAGCACCGCAATTCGTGAGACGGATACCTCGGGACTGGATAAATCCCAGGGCGGTGTTGGCATTTTCATAACGTTGAACAGGCAGTTTTGGTTTAGAAGCGAACCTCCCTAGGGATTCTGAGGCCTGTGACAGTAGCGCAATGGATTAGTACGAATTTTGGGTTGAGAAGGCTAGGATAAGAAACTTGGACAAAAAAAACCCTTAGATTATGGGACAACTTACCAAGCATTCCAGGAGGTGAATCAATAATACCTAAAGAAGACAAAAGCCGAACCTCGTTAGCTTAATTTCTCCCCTTGAAAAACTTTGGCTGCCAGCATCGATCGAAGAGAAAAGTGCAGCAAAGGGATTCCTGCTTACGCCATCCTTCAAATCCTCAACCAGGTCCTTTGTCTCTAGTGAACGCTCGGCGAGCTTGCTGTTGGCCCATTTCTGGAAAGTCTTTTGCTGGGTGGCTACCCAATCCGCCTCCATCTTCGTCAGGCCGCTTCCGACGGGCTCGGTGGCAGCGAGGGCGTCCTGGGCGGAACCAGAGGACCGGAATCTCTTGCGGCCGGTGGAGTCGGACTTTTTGGAGGGGCTCAGGGCCACGGGGTTGCTCCCGGAGCGCTGGAGGCGGGCGAGGGCGAGCTGCTTGGCGTTGCTCCTTGACCTGGGTAGTGGTGAGCCGCAGGCGATGGAGCACGAGTCGACGCTGCTGGCGGTGCTGATGAAAGAGGCCCTGTTGGAGTCGAAGACAAAATCCCTGTCGGATTGTTCGTACGATGCGGTGGAAGAAAGCGACAGCGAAGGCGGGCGGTTGGAGGTGGTGTTGTCGGTGTGGCCAACAGGGAGCGGATTCTCGTTGGTAAACAACGGCCAATCTTCGCGGTTGCTGGGCACGCTCCCTGCGTCATGGGTGTAGTGGTCCATGTTGGCGGGGTAAAGGTACCGAACGGGTGCCCCTGGTTGTGCGCTGTAGTGCACGGACGTGTCACTAGACTAGCCTCCAAGGCTAGAACTATAGGGCGGGCTTTGTTTTTTTCTTTTGTTTCTTTTTTTCCCACCCCTCGGATTGCAACGCCACGGCTGCGTGGTTTTTTTTTTCTTTTTTCTCCCGTGCTTGCCGGGTCTGGATGCGGGGGGGCTGGCTTATAGCCAGGCCAAGCGAATCGAAGATCGATCGGGAGGGATCAACAGATGTCGGGATTTCAATGTTTTTCGACAACCTGCCAGAACAAAGGACAGGATACAAAAGACGATGGATGGAAAAGGTCAAGAAGCTCAGATGGAGGAGTCCCAACGTCGGACGGTGGGAGGCGCACATCCACCTTATACATCAAGTGCCAGTTTCTATTACTGGAATATGCGCAGCGCAAACAAGTCTCCTCCAAGGACATGGCCGCGGACCAAAGCATGAACATGGACGATGCCCTTTGCCGCCCGCATCACCCATCATCCCAGCATCTCCGGACTGGGCGTCTTGAAACATCAACGCCATGGTTTTCAAGGGTCGACAATTGGCCCCTTTTGGCTAATCAGAGGCAGCAAAGCATCGCCACCATCCCGTGAGGGCGTTCACTGCGACCCCTACCCGTGATATTAATTGGCCCGCAAAGCCACGGCCTTGCGCAATGCAAACGAAAAAGACTGAGCGGGGCCGGTTGCATAAACGATACCCTTGAAGGATGTGGACAATTATCCTTGAAATGTCCTGATATTATTTTTGAAGAGGGGAGCAAAGCCAGAGACTGAGAGAATCGGGGTTTTTTTTTGGTGTGTGTGAATGAATTAACGACTTCCAGACACGGCTTCAATGACTTTCCATCATGTAGCTGACGCAACTCTTTACTCGTCAGCCGCAAGCTCGGATTAGTTATTACAGCACTGTTTCGCTGAGCCGTGATCATCATCTGTCTCGTTCAACATACCTGTACCTGGCAATCGTCTGGTCTATTTGGGACGGCTACGATTTTGCTACAGCACGCGGTAGCCAATTGAAACGGTAAAGGCATCGGCCCTATCCGGCATATGCCTTGAGACGCCCTCACATCCATCAGTTATTCTTCCGGGCCGTACCCAGAAGTCACAGGGCATCACATCGTCCAAGCGCTTCAGTCATCCCATCAAATCTGGGCGTTTTTCTTCTTTCTCCCTTCTCTTCTCCTTGATGGCCCGCTTATCAAGGATCCCCTCAAATGTCAATCGTTCCGCAACCGACGATCTTGTCCCCCTCGGATGATTTTCTCTAAAAGCAGAGATGGTCTGGTCTGGCTTCCAGATGGATTGTGGGGGGATGGTTGCTTGGCTCTGGGCTGACCATCGCATGAATTTGAGAAGGCCCAAGACCCGCAAACCGTGACGACTTCCTCACCCCCCGACTTTGGTGCACTATATTACTTTGTAGTATATTTGGTGTCCGCCCACATGCTGCCTTGTACTTGGAGCCGCTGGAAAAGTTTGTTTCAACCCGGTGGAATACCTGCCTCTGGGGACCACAGGTCTTCCAAACCCCCTACTCTCTCCCTACCCTTCAATTTAAACAGCCATGCCAATCCTCTCAAGAATCCTGGGGACATTCACCGGCCGGTACATGCTCAAGAGGGGTAGGTAATTTCGATCAGGAAGCCCCAACGTTCAAAGATCATGGGATTGTCACCACGGGTATACCCATATCTCACTCAGCCTCTTGTAAATACGGCTCGGCAGGTTTCATGATTATTACAGACGGGGAATGACCACTGGGCATGTACTGAACCGAGAGTGGAAAGATATCGCAAGGATACATGTGCGTAGTTGGACATAGTGTCTCTAATATCTGCTCTTCTGACCTGCCTACCTGCCAAATGTACCTCTCCATACTCAAAGCACGAAGGAGCCTGGATGTTGACGGCGTGTGTGGTATATTTTGGGTGGTGGCTCATGAAGTGTCGATACCTTGTACGGAAACCTTCCCCTCGCGGACATTATGAAAGCTGCTTTCGAATTCATACGCTGTTTACGCACACAGTTGATTGCATCTAGACGTATATATAAATGGTTTTAGATATCAACACCACAGCTTTCCTCAGCCACACAGCCCATCATTCTCTTCGCTTCCCTTTTTACAAGTGCCCCTGTTCACACTTGTGATGTGCGAGACTCGTCTGAAGATTGGCGACGGTGACTACAATGCTGGAATCAAACTTGGTCAGACGATAAAAAAGGTAATAACTACGCGTACCTGGTGATTAGATACCGAGCCAGCTAAATGATCATGTATCTCTACCCATCTAACCTCCAACACTAAAACGTCTATTCCGAGCCAGAATGTATCACAGATTTCCAGAGCATTTCGCACACAATTTACCAAAAATAACCAAATAAAATGTTCATCCCAACATCAATGTTTCTCCAAGAAAAGAGGGGGACGATTCAGGTTGAAGATGACCCGCAGGATAAAAGGAGAGAAGGAAAGGACTAACGCAACCAACCCGTCTTAATATCTCAAGGCCCAAATCACCGCAACCCTTTCCAGTCGCGGCCCTGCACCACATCCGCAATGCCCTGCCCCTTGGCCGTCAGCCGCGCCCTAAAGGCTCCGCACCACATCAGCTCCAGGCCGGCATCACCCGTCGCCATGTTGATCTCGCGGTAATACTCCTCCGCCACGCCCAGCGGCACGGCGAGCAGGTCGGGCTGGACGCTGCGCGCCAGCGCAAAATCGAGGCTCCTGCAGATCCCCGCTGCGAGCTCCCGCGTGTTCTTGCCCCCGCCGTCTCCTCCTCCTCCTCCTGCTCCTCCGCCGTCGCCCCGCCCCCCCGCAAGGGGGACAGCAACAGAGATCGAAGCAGCGGCGTTGGACAGCGGCACGCCCATGAGGTCCATAGGCAGGCTGTTCGGCTGTGTCATGTTGTAAAAGTCTGCCGGGAAGAGCTGCGGGAATGCCGTGGGCACAACCTGGTATATGGCCCGGCTCAGGCGCCCGATGCACGGCGAGAGCACCAGCAGCGCCGTCCAGTAGTATATCATCCCCATGGCCGTCTGAAGGTCCGCGAAGCAGTACGTGCCGCCACCACCGCCGTCCCCAGCAGCGGCAAAATGCATACCCGACGGCGGCGACATCACGTTCACGGGCTCGGTCCAGTACAATCGCTGCTGCACCTGTGAGCTGTCGGCCGCCAAGTAATGGCCGAGCGAGAGAAGCCAGCCGTCCAGCAGGCCCTCCACATTCTGGCAGTTGATAAGCAGGTCGTGTGCCAGCAGCCGCCGCTCCAGCGTCGGCCCATGTGGCAGTATGTGATCGGCGCGGGCCAGAAGCGAGGGGATAAGGGCTACCACGTCCAGGAGACGATCAATGGGCGATTTCGGGTGCAATTCCCAAGGAACGCTCGTCCATTCTGGGCTTCCGAGGAAAGTGCATTTGCGGTTGATTATGGCAGCGAATAACTGTCAACCCTCACGCAGAAATCGTTAATTGATGAATACTCAGCGGAGATGGTGCCCCTGAAGCTGGCACTGGGTGGAAGCACTCACGGCGTTTGGTCGATAAGTTCGGGCGAAAAAGTGATGTGACGGAAAGGTTCTGAACCCCTCGGGCCCGAGCTGCCTGACAGAGCTCGGATGTGTAGCGTCTTGGACCCATGATGGGAGGGAGGGCGGTAGGACGGACCAGTTTCGCTGGTCCTCGAGTAAAAGAAATCTAGTTAGGCTCATAGATGCCCATCTGCTGTACATATTTGCTTGAAGAAAGTACTTGCCTCGAAAAGGAATAGGCATATGCTGTCGGTGTTGATAACTCTCCCCGAAGTCTTATCACGGACTTCCTCGACGTTCGCTATGTGCGTCAAGCACTGAGAGTGCAGCTCAAATTCGCTATTCTCCAACGATCTTTGCGTGTCTGGAGGTGTGTATGGAGGCAGAGAAATGGTCCTAGACATATCATCACCCGGGACCGGCTCGTTATAGGTGATTCCTGACAGGTCTGTGTTCAAAGACGCGATCTGTAGATTGAACACTGCCCCGGAGCAGGACACCGCCACAAGGTCATCCCACGCCGGGCGGAGTGGTTCTACCGGCACCAGGTCATGTTCATACTTCCCGGTCGATGTGGACGGTGTGAGTGAGCTACGCTGACTAGCAACCGGTGTCTCTGCAGAACTGGGCCGATCGGATCCGGATGGTGCAGCCGTTTTGCGCGGGCTTCTGACGCTAATGTTTCGGCGTGGGTGTGACGAGCAGCGCCCTTCCTGCTGCGGCGTGCCGATGATAAAGACCCGCTCGCGCTCGTATCCAGCACATTCACGGCCACTGTCGAGGCATTTTCTGCAAGCCGAGTCCTTCGTTAGTGACCGATAGAAGACAGGAGGGCTGCGAGATGAGGTAACGATGAGTTATTGGCTTTACCTGCAGTATGGGCGTGTGTTGTCACACTTTTCTGATCCATCAGTAGGTTTTCAAGGGAGCTGGGGTGCGCTTCTGCCCGGCTGTGGTTTGAAAATACGCAGTTTGACCAGGCAAGGAGGCAGATGAGTAGAGAGAGAGAGAGAGCACTAGCAGCACCGCAAGAGTCGAGACTTGGGCGTAATAGCACGTACCTTTACCCTGCGCACTCTGCAGGTGTTGCAACCTTTGTACTTTCCAGGAACACCAACCATGCTTTTGTGCCTGGCGATCTAGTATGCAGTATGTTAACGGGAGATGGTCGATATATCAAACTCAAGACTGTTAAAGCCCAGAATGAGGGCAGGGCACTAGATAAACTCCAGCAGCGGATTTCTGTTCTCGCGTGGGTTGCGTGAGGCCATGCAGGGGCACAGCCGCTCTCATCAAGGCTTATAGCCAAGGCCAGCCGGCAGACGACTGAGAGCCCCGTGGACGGTTACGGAAGGCATGGGTGCCTGACCCGTCATATGGGTGCAAGGCCCTAATTTCTTATGGCCTGGCCGCCGTACCGGTCTGTACCTAGGTTTCCAGCTGTCTTTGTGATGGGCCAAGCCCGCCCAATCCGGTGGCGACTTACAAATCGAGCCCCGTCTTACAAATATGCAATATTCGACAACAGCTCGAGAGGTCTTGAACAATAGGCCGCGGGGAGTCTCCAAGGTATGAAAACCGGCAGATGGGAAACACTGCTTGTGGGCTAACGCGGTGTCTCGCTACAGAGGACTTATACCCACACAGGAATCTGGTGCGTGTTCTCTGGAAAGATCTGTTCTCCATATGATGCCATGGCTGATGGGGCATGAGCTGGTGAGGCCTGCATGACGAGGGTTCCAAGCCAGGCTATGGCTTATGGGAATTAACGCCAGGCAGTATCCGCTTGGTGATGTAACGCATGACCTATGGGCGAACTTGGTGGAGCAAGCGTCATCAAGGCGCTCATGGCCATGACTGACCTCACAGTCTCCATCCTTTGCAGGCACATAAATCCGCTCTTCTTCGCACCTGGGTGCTATGAGAGGTACGCTATGATGTGAGCACGTAGGGGCTGTATCGAGGTTCTCTTGAGGAAACGTGGGCAAAATGCTGCCAGTGTCTTACTCTGCCCTCGAGATCCCTTTGTCAAGGTACTATCCAGAATATGTGACGATGGGCTTGCAATGGTACGTAAGAGAACATTGGCGGCATGTCGGATGACCGGGCTGCGACCTTATTGGCTTCTCTACGGAATTACATGGACGTAAGCAACACGGGCATGTGGGGATGTTACATTGTACTGCTCTGTGGTAGGTCTGTGGCTTACATAGTGCTACCTCAAACCAAGCTGCATGCACGTCAGCCCTACCGGGAGGTCTCCGCCATTCTGCAAGGCCAAGGCACCTCAGGCAGGCCAGGTAGGGATGAAAGCCTGGACATTCTCCCATCTCATCAATCCATAATCCGTGTGTCGTATGTGGTTGACTCACTCCAAGTGATTGTCGTCTGTACGTGCGGCTGGTTCCGAGCTCTATAATTTAAAGCCAAGTATCCGCAGATGTGGCATGCCTGTAAGAAAGCGAGGGGTAGCGGAGGCAGTGGTTGACCTTAGGCACGTCATTTTATATTGCCAAAAGACCAGTTGATTATATGGCAGACTGCCTCATTACCAAGAGATATGGACCCCAGGACATGCACCGCGTCTACATCGAGGCGGTGGTCATTGACGGCTGCAGAGCTGACTGCAGCAAAGTGAACCTAAAGTAGTCGTCCTTGGCTATACAGGCAAGGCTAGCTTGCCTCCTGGGCTGAGGATGCATTTATTCTTTCAGCAACTATCCTGTCTAGAGTCGGGTAGAGATCAGCTACAACCACCCGACGGCAGACCTTCTAAGGGCTGCTAGTCCATATCGCAAGTTTTCATCATGATACCAGATATGATAATCCGGTTAAAGATG
>JARHUK010003062.1:0-19794 GCA_031001725.1 Pseudopyricularia javanii | reverse complement strand
TTTTTTTTTTTTTTTTTTTTAAAAAAAAAAAGACCATGGATCGCGTCACGTCCTTTGTCAAGGCGCAGGCCAAGAGCCTGAAGCCTGCATTTCTTTCAAAGCAGCCTCATTTCAACTTTATCAGCGCACACTGTAAGGAACGACCGCCCTGACACATCGTCCAAAGACCCCGTCACTAAAACCCTTCTGCAGACTTGTATATCGTTGGCCAGTCCATATTGGCCTCGATCCTGATATTCGCCTCTCAGGGTGCCTCTGTGTCATACATAGACTCCCTTGTCTTTGCAAGCGGAGCCGCTACGCAGTCCGGTCTCAACCCCGTCGACGTCAACCTGCTCAACACCTTCCAGCAGGTTGTCATATACATAGTGGCCATGATGTGCAACCCAATCACTATCAACTCCTTCGTTGTGTTCCTCCGCCTGTATTGGTTTGAGAAGAAGTTCCAGGATATGGTCAAGGAGGCGAGGAGGCGCCGGACCACCTTTGCCCAGTCCCGCTCCAAAGCCAAGAGTGTCGACCCTCGCTACATGCAGGACATCGAGAATGGAGTCAACGGGAGAAACATCACGGTCATGCACGGGAACGGCAACTCTAGGATGACCAATGACGGCATACTCTTGTCGCCCATATCGGAGCGGAAACCGAACGGCCGGCCCGCAACACCCGTATCGTCCTCCCAGGACACCCAGCAAACAGACGAATCACCAGAAGTTCATGAGAGGAATATCAAGTTTGCTGGCCACGTCAAGCGAAGCGATGGCGTAGAAGACGACCAGGTCAAGCTGCCTCAGACCAGATCAACCGAGGAGCATCTCGCCATCCTGCACCGACAGCGAAACGAAGGCGAAACCCTGCGAATCCCCGGGCCCAGAGACGTCGAGCTGGGCATGGCACCGGTGAGGGTCGAACACAGGGATGGGGAAGGCCCGCCCTTGTCACCAATGTCTCCTCCCAGGCAGCGCCGCAGCATGGATTCCACAGACGAGCGGACTGCCGGGCCTCGCCACCAGACTATTGTGATCCAGGAGCCCACGAAACCTCCGGCGCGGGAGGAGATGGCGGACGAGTTTGAAGCTATCAAGAACACGCTCGGCCCGTTCAAGCCGCGCGTCCCGCGCATCTTCAAAAGCAGGAAACCCAGGTTACACCAAGACCATAACGACGACAGCGACGACAGTCACTCGCACAGGTTCGAGAGGCTTCGGAGGCGCCAGACCTTCAACAGCGTACGGTCAGCATTCAGCCAGGAGCCTGTGGAGGGCACTCCCTACCTGTCTTGGACCCCGACGATAGCCCGCAACTCAAATTTTCCCGGAATGTCCGAGGAGCAGCGTGAAGAGATGGGCGGCGTCGAATACAGGTCGCTCAAATCTCTTGCCAAGGTCCTCGTCTTTTACTTTACGGGGTTTTCAATCTTGGGAGTCGTCTGCCTTGTACCCTGGATCAGGTTGACCGATCGCTGGGGCGAAGTCGTCGACCAGGCCGGCCAGAGTCGGTCCTGGTGGGGCATCTTCACAGCCAACTCTGCCTTTGTGGACCTTGGGTTTACATTGACGCCAGACAGCATGGTTTCCTTCAACACGGCAACTTTCCCACTCCTGCTGATGAGCTTTCTTATTATTATTGGCAACACAGGCTTTCCGATCATGTTGCGGTTTCTCATTTGGACATTGTCTCTCGTTGTCCCCAGGGGCAGCGGACTGTGGGAAGAGCTCAGGTTTTTGCTGGACCACCCTCGACGATGCTTCACACTCCTCTTCCCGGCAGATGCTACCCGGTGGCTGCTGTGGATTCTGATTGCACTGAACGGCATCGACCTTATATTTTTCATTGTGCTAGATGTAAGTCGAACTCCCTGTGGAACCGACATGATAACTGTTCTAACAAAACATGGCACCTCCTCTCACAGCTTGAAACTGGTCCAGTCTTTGAAATGCCCACGGGCATCAAGATTCTGAACGGAGCCTTCCAGGCCGCATCTACCAGAACAGCCGGTTTTGCCAGCGTCAACCTATCCCAGCTCCACCCGGCCGTCTTGACATCCTACATTATCATGATGTACATCTCGGTGTTTCCCATCGCAATATCGGTGCGCAGGACAAACGTATACGAGGAAAGCGCATTAGGTATATATAGCCACGCAGAGGAGGATGGGCAGGTGTCACATATCGGCTCGCATTTCCGGCGACAGCTGTCTTTCGATTTGTGGTTCATCTTCCTGGGCTACTTTATTCTGTCAATCTCGGAAGGGAATCGGCTTCAGACCGGCGATATCACCATGTTCGCGGTCCTGTTCGAGGTTGTCAGCGCTTACGGCACGGTCGGTCTTAGTCTGGGGTATACCAACGTCAACACATCGCTGGTGGCGCAATTCTCGACGGTCGGCAAGCTGGTCATCATTGCGATGCAGATCCGCGGACGCCATCGTGGCCTTCCCTACGGTCTCGACCGCGCCGTGCTGCTGCCGGGCGACGCGCGCAATGCCGACGAAGAGCACAGAGAGGCGCACCCGGAGACTTCCGCGACGAACGCGCCCTTCCAGCTTCACCGCCGTAACTCGGGCATGTCGACGGCCACGCACGGCGTAGGGTCGTCCATCAGGCGCGGCCGCAGTCGGAGCATGACGCGCGTCAACAGCAACATGCTGGTGGCCCTGATGCATCCGGGACCGCCGCCGGCGCCGCACCCGTTTGGTCCGCCGATACGGAGGAGGTCAGCGGCCGACATGGAAGAGGACGGGGAGCAGCGTCAGGCCCGTGAGCAGTCTAGGCCTTCGGTCAGGAGGGCCGAGACAATGACACAGGTGCCTACGAGGTCTAGTATGTACTCGAGACACTAGAAAGGGGTCCGTTGGTAGGCCCTGAGCTTTTCTTTATTTTGTTTGGATTCTTCTCCCTCTCTCCAGTGTTCTTCTTTGACTATCCTGGGTATCAATCTCTCTGGGTCTGATGTTTGTTGACATCGGCGAGGGGAAAAAAACCGAGAAAACAAACTTGGAATGGGTTAGACATACTGCTTTGTAGTTTTCTTTTTCTTGTTTTCTTTTGGCAGGGAGTTTTGGGACGCCGGCTTTGCGTTACTCTCTAGCTTCGGAAGGTATTAAACTGGGATAAAATTAGTGTTTTGAATATATAGCCTTGCTACACTAGTCGCGCCTGGAACGCGCTTGAACATGTATCAGGAAGCATGTTGCCGTGTGAAAACCAAGCAGAAAGCTCCAAATGCGTTCCCGTGTTCAAAATGTCTTGTGATTGTAAATAGTACATGCTCCGCGACCTGTGCGCCTGCCTGCCTTAGATATATGCAACACATGAGCTCTATTCTCCAAGGCCACTCCATCAGGTGGCCTTGACAAAGTTGATACATGTGGCAGCGGGGCGGCCGTCCAACCCATCTGCCACGGGGGGTCGTCCTCCCAGAGGCTCCCCGTGAAGAATTTTCGACTAACAAACAAAAACCCTCCTTGGGCCAGCACCAAAGAAGCACGCTTTTCCAAAATGACACAAAACACACAACCCCCTCTACTTCTTCTTGGCAGCAGCCTTGCCAGCCTTATTCGTGCCAGGCTTCCTGGCGCCGCCGATGATGTTCCTCGACTTGCGCCACGCCACGACTGCGTCGTCGACGTTGCCGCGGTCGTGCTTGGGCTGGCGCATGTAAGTGAGCCTGGCGCGCCTGGCGCGCTTGGGCCTGCGCTGGACGACGTCTATGCCGACGACGTTGCGGCTGTAGACCTTGAACCACATCTCGACGCCGACCTTTGTGAGGGCGGTGCGGAGGAGGATGGCGGTGTCGATGCCGGCGCGGCGGATGGAGATGCAGACGCCCGAGAAGGGCTCGACGGCACGGCGGGTCGTCACCATGAGCACGTCGCCGACCTTGACGCCGTCGCGGGAGGAGCGGTCGAAGAGCCGGGTGCGGGCGCCGCGGGGGTCCATGGCCTTGATCTGCATCTGGTGCAGGGCCGGCATGGGGTCCGAGGTCGTCGGGGCCTGGACAGGGGGGGAGTAGACTGCGAAGCCGGTGCTGTACTTTGTGCTCTTGCGGTTCTTGGGTACGCCATCTGCAGGGTTTTTTTTTACGGTAGGGGTTAGTTGATGTCTTTTTTTATGTCGGTGACAGGTCTGAAGAGGGCAAGACCTACAGATTCTGTTTGGTGGGAGCTTGCTGATTGACTCTGGGGGAGGGGTGGTGGTGGAAGGAGTAGTAGTGGTCGCCGGCGCTGTCGTCGTCTGGGTTGCCATCAACCGGCGGATAGACTGCTGCTGCTGCTGCTGCTGCTGGCGAACATGTCGCAGGGTGTTCTTCAGGCAGCCCAATGGCCGCCTTAATGCCGTCGCCGAGTTCATCTTGGAGCAGCTCGGTCGTGAGATTTCTCCTTGGCCGCGAGCCTCGTCGTCGTTCGGATTGCGTGCAACTTTTTGACGTTGAATCAGGAACCAAAAAGCTTCACCCGAACGTTCAGCTTGCATAGCGTCCTTGATTGGCCCAAGTCTGCCGTAGAAGGTCCCCGCATCGCTGCAGCGGCCCCACTTGGCACGCCTGGGAAGGTTGAATTTCGTCAACTTTTTGCCTGGAGGAATTGCTACAGCACGCGCAGTGAGTTTGCATATCGCAAGAGGGAAAAGAGTTGCTTTGCTGCCCTTCTCCCATCTCTGCGACACCAAGATCGTATCGCCAGCCACCACCCCCCAAGATGCTGTCAATAACAGCAGCCTCGTCCCTGAGGGGCACCGGCCTTTCCAGGCGGGCGGCTACACAGTCACTACCCACACAACAGGCATGGTCCTCACAATCATCTCGAGGTACGTACTGGTGGTTTTGATCTATATATGCCCAGCAGGCCCGAGCCCATATAGCTCAACTGACCCCTGATTACTCCTCACCCTCCCAGACATACACGTCATCACCTTCGCAAAGTCGTCCAAGCCCGAACTAAACGCCTTGCTCAAGACCTTGCGCGAGGAGAGGCTGCTGCCGTCCTACCTGCCCGCACAGCAGCGCACCCTCCTCAGGAAGGAGAGTTACCGCGAGAAGCTCACAAAAAACCCCATCACCCTCGAGGTCGACGGCATCGTCCACAAGTTCGGCTACCGGGACCCGGCCACGCTGGCCAGCCCACGCCGCATCGTGCGCGACGCCACCAAGCTCATGAGCACCCCCAAGGAGTTCAGCAACCTGATCCCCCTGCTCCAGGGCGTGCACTCGGTCACCAAGGGCACATGGAAGAAGCCCCACGACCTGCCTAGGATTGCGCGCCTGGCGGGCGGCAACGGGGAGATACTCAAGATCATCGAGGCGGCGCAGCGCGTGGGCGAGACGGGCGTCAAGCTGGACAACGCGGAGCTCGTCGGTGAGATCATGTACTGGGTGCAGGACAGGGCGTGCGGCCACAGGCCCGAGAGCGCGGCTCAGCGGTGGACGAGGGCCGCTACGGCGCAGGCCCTCAGGTGGGCCGACATGGTGGTCGACATGCTGCACCTGGCAGAGCACAAGCCGGCAAACACGCCCAAGGGTCAGCCCATGGGCCTGGCCCTCAAGCACGACCCCAAGTGGACGGCCGCGCGGCTGCACCTCGCGGCCGCCCTGGCAGTCAAGCACCCGAAGCCCGACCAGCCCGACGTCGACGCGGAGCAGCGGAAGCGCGTCGCCGACCTGGCCGCGACCTTGACCAGGGCGTGGCCCGCCGGCAAGGGCCTGCGCGCCATCCACCCGCCCCCCGAGGAGGGCCAGCGCTACGTGTACTTCCTCCTCCAGGACAACGGCTTCCTCAGGCAGGCGGCGCACATCCAGCACGGCCTCGAGCTGGCCATGCAGGTGGTCGAGCCGGAGCTCGCGGCGCAGCTCAAGTCGAGGCGGGACGCGTTGGCGGCCGAGATCGAAGAGGTGTTGGCAAAGCCGCCGACAAACCAGATCGGCGGCCGGCTGACGTACGATGCCTTGTTCGGCACACGGCACACCCCAGAAGAGGCCTTGGTGCGGTTAGCACAGGAGGCGAAGGAGAAGGAGGCGGAAAAGACGGCGGCGGAACAGGCGGAGGCACGAGCATGAGGCGTGGGCTGTGGAGGAAGAGCGAGCAGCTGAGGCTATATTGCCGCAACTGTTACTGTACAACAGCGCTTCATTTGTATTGATTACCCTGTGGGATTTATATGTCGTCAAACTCACGTGAAGACGATTTTGGGTCGGGGGCCCTTGGCCCTCGTTCGTGTAGAAGAAGTAGTGACTCGGGATCTAGGATTGTACCACATGTACAATTATATAGGCGTTGTACGGAGTAGATGCAACCAGCGAGGGGAAACTAAATACAGAAAAATCCTCACGGCAATACGATGTACTTCTCCAGGTGCTTGGGTATCGCCGACAACAGCTTCTTCTCCTCGAGCCACTTCCTCGAGAACAGGCGGTCGGCGTACCTGTAGGCGCCATCGCACAGCATGGTGACGACGGTGTGGCCCTTGCCCAGCTTCTCGGCGACCTCCTTGGCGGCGACGACGTTGAGCGACGACGAGGCGCCGAGGTAGAGCCCCTCCTCGTCCAGGCAGCGGTAGACCATCTCGATGCTCTTCTCGTCGCTGATGTGCAGCGCGCCGTCGAGCAGGGCCAGGTCCGGCGCCAGGTTGTCGGTGACGCGGCCCTGGCCGATGCCCTCGGTGATGCTGGACCCGTTGCGCTCCGTCAGCTTGCCGCCGCTGACGATGTAGCTGTGCAGCACGGACCCCGGCGGGTCGGCCAGGAAGACCTTGACGCGGCCGCCGCTGGCGTCCTTGAGGAAGCGCGCGCAGCCGGCGAGGGTGCCGCCCGTGCCGGTGGCGCACGTGAAGGCGTCGACCTTGGCCTCGGTCTGGGCCCAGATCTCGGGCCCCGTGGTCTCGATGTGCGCGCGGCGGTTGGCCGTGTTGTCGAACTGGTTGGTCCACACGGCGTTGTCGAGCGACTCGGCGTGCCGGCGGGCCTGGTGGTTGTAGTTTTGCGGGTTCTCAAACGCCACGGCCGGTACCGGGTAGACCTCGGCCCCCAGGAGGCGCAGGAGGTCGATCTTGCCCTGCGACTGCGTGTTGGGCATGTAGATGACCAGCTTGTAGCCACGCGAGCGGCAGACGTGCGCGAGGCCGATGCCCGTGTTGCCCGCCGTGCCCTCGACCACAGTGCCGCCGGGCCGCAGCAGGCCGCGCTCCTCGGCGTCCTTGACCACGTACAGCGCGGCGCGGTCCTTGACCGACCCGCCGGGGTTCATGAACTCGGCCTTGCCCAGGATCTCACAGCCCGTCTCCTCTGAGAGCCTGTTCAGCCTGATCAAGGGGGTGTTGCCGATGGCTGAGGGGTGCCATTGAATTTGACATGTTAGCGTATACGTACCGGAGGTACAGATGGAACAAAAAAAAGAGAATCAATACTGAAAATAAAACCAGCACAAACTCACCTCCAGTCAGGCCTTTTGCCACACCCTGTGCCCTCGAAACATTGAGTGTGTGCTGCGTCGGCTCGGCCGCCGCCGCCACTGCCGCCCTCATCGAGGTGCTGGTGGTAAACCTGCGGATGCCATGCCGAAACATCTTTGCAGAAAACACGAGTTGCAAAACAAAGAAACAATGGGAAGGGTATAACTGCTATGCCTCGCAGGGTACCTTGTTCACGATAATTTAGACAAGATCCATCGGGTGAGACGGACGGAGGCAAAGCAAGTACTGTATTCAAGTCCAATGCGCCATCGGCATTGCCCCGGCTCGGCACTGTACTCCAGCGAGGAGTGGACCCAAGAGAGCCGACAGAACCACTACGAAATGTGCATGTCGGAGCACTACAAATGACGTGATTGCGCCATCAGGCTGGCTGGAGCAGCTTTCTTGAACAACAGTGGCAACCACTGTTTATACGTGGGTTAGCCAGGGCAAAAAAAAAGCAACTTATATGAATTGTATGGGGCAGAATGTATTTACTCGATCAAAAGAAAAGCAGCAGCTAAGAGCAGAATGGGTGCAAGATATTATAAAAGCTCAAAAATTTCTCTCCGGCCGGGAATTGAACCCGGGTCCCGAGCGAGGTCGTATGCCGAAGCACTGTTTGACAAGCTCATATACTAACCACTATACTACCAGAGACGAATCTTGACTCCAAGTTGAATGCCTGTCAGCAACTGCTGGTATGTATATTGAGAAAGGCTAGTTTCATATTAGTACAACCCACACAGGTTGCCTCTAGATCAACCCTTGTGATGTTGTTCCGAAACAATGTCGTTGGTTTATCATTACCACCTGTACGCGCAACGCAGCACAACAGAATTGTGAAATAGCATATAGATCGGGTTGCACCAAACGCATAGTCTTCGTATCCAGCTAGGAAAAATAATACAACAAGAAAGCTTGGCCCTGTGAAACTCTCCCCAGATATACACGCGCCGTCTTTCAACCTAGTAGAGAGCCAAGACCGCTTAGTCGTCATCATTGTCCACATCATCCGAGGTCTTCGTCCTCCTTGTCGCTCTAGGCTTTGCCCGCGTTGCGAGTTGCGACTTCATCTCCACTGGGGCCTTCTTCTTCGTCACGCCGGCCGCCTTTGCGGGCGTCGACGCCGCGCCTGTCGCCGCCCTCCCGTTCGACCTGCTCGATCGTTGCGGCCGACGCTGGACTGTCTCCTCGTCCGCGTTTTCGTCCTCGTCACCCTCTTCCAAATCGGCATCGGCTCCGGCATCCTCATCGGCTACGTCCTCGGCTACGTCCTCGGCTACGTCCTCGGCTACGTCCTCGTCCATGGGCTCCGGCGAACTAAGCGGCGAGCCGGACGAACTCCGCGCCCTGGCACCAGCGGCCGTTTTGGCGGCCGTCTGCGAACGATTCGAGCCTACACTGACGTCGCTGTCGTCGTCTTCGTCCTCCTCCCCGTCGTCCGCGGAGCTGTACTTCCACTCTGCCACGCCGTCGAGCATCTCCTCCTCGTCCTCGGAAGAATGCCGTTCAACATACGTCGAGTTGGCGCCGCGGGGCACGCGTCCGCTGCGCCGACGCTCATGCTCCGGCACGGGCGATGACGACGCTGCTGCTGCCTGCGACTTCCTGCTCTTGGCAGCCGCCTTGCTACGCGACGCTGATGGCTTCTTAGCCGACTGCCTCACGGGCTTGGGCTTGATCTCGCGAGGGTTGGAAGACTTGGCATGGGAGCGGGCCTTCTTGGCTGGGTTCTGGTGGTCGGACCGATCATCGTATTTTCGTTTCTGGAAGCGGTTGCAGTTGGGTCAGCCACACAGAAGCTTGCTTTTGTTGGAAGCTTCACGCCGCGCCCATTGTTTTCGTCTTTTTCAACAAAGCCCGAAGTTGCTTCATCTGCCGACGTACCTTCTTGCGATCGACCGCCCTGATCATCTCATCAAGCTTGTCCTCCACCCCTTCGGATATGTACTGCCTGCTGGCGATCCTCTGAGCAACATCGTGCGACTGCAGCGGCAGGAACAGGCCAACAGGCAGGCCCACCTTGTTCGAGTAGGTCTCGAGCGTCCACCCACGCTTTTCCTGCCATTTTCTGAGCACCGCGAGCGCAACGTCACACAGTATGTGTACATTCTCGCTCTTTTCCGTGTCCAGCGCATCCTGCGTCTGCTTAGTACGTTCGGCGTACTTGAAGAGCATGCCCAGGTTCGCCTCGCCCGCCACATTGCTGACGTAAAAAAGGAGGTACCGAGCGTGGCTGACCAGGCTGTCGGTGTCCTGGTCAAAGTCGGGGTGGTGGGCAAGAAGGTGGATGAGTCGAGGCAGAGTGCTCTCCATGAGCGGCGAGTTGGTCTCTCGGAAGTGCCGGGCTCGCGAACGGATCCATGTCTCGACGTTTTGTCTAAAGTCCTCGTCTGGTTCGTACACGGTCAGGAAAATGACCGTGTACCACCTTGGCCTCAGTTGCCCAAGAGCAAGGTACTTTTGCAGCTTCCCTATAAATCCGTGCCTGACATGCCGTTGGCCATCCTGGGCAACTTCTGCGAGGCGGTTGAAGTCGTTTGGTGACAGCAGCTCATCAGACTTCTTACAAAGCTTGAGCAGTAGCTGCGCTGCCAGCAATCTGAGGCGCTTCTTGTGATGCAGAGGCGTATTCTTGGTCTTTGCAAACTCGCCTTCGTTTGTGACAAACGTCCTGAGCAACTTGACGACCGTCTCACCGGCTGTCTTGATCTCTTCGCGGTCTGTGATGGCCCGCAGACGGTTCGCATAAGTCTTGAGTGCAAAGCACTTGGCTTGACCTTCCTCCTCCAGGTCGGCATAATCCACCCACTCCGGGTCGCTGTCGCTGGCCGGCTTTTTGGCTTCCAGGAGTATCTCCCGGATGCTATTGAGAATCTCCTCCTCATGATCCTCCGTAACCTTGGGTGCAAGAAGCTCAAGCTGGCATATGGTGGCAAGCTTGTTCAAGAAGTGTGGGGAGCCGCTTTTGAAGTCCTTCATCACCTTTTGCAGCAGATCCGTCGCGGCAACCTCGCTCTCGTGATCCTTGCGCGCCATCAAGATATTGACAGCGTACTTGGCTGCTTTTGGCGGCTTGCCGTACATGGCATAGTTTGCCAGGGTCTGTCTGAACTTTTTGTCGTTCGGGATTTCCTGCGGGTATTTCATCGCAAACGATGCACATGCTTTGAGAGTCTCTACCATGATCGGATCGTTGGCTTTGTTCGCGGCGGGCGCCTCGTCCTGCAGGCCCTTGCACAAAGATCCGATATGAGTCTTGAACAAGGTAGGGTTCTTCTGCGAGATCTCGTTGAGGATCTCGTGCGCGATCCCCGCAAGCCCATCCTGGTTCGTCTTGGAATATTCAAGGAATGTAGACAGATGGCTCTTGTTGAAAGTGATGGAACCGGCCCAGTAGAGCAGGGGCAAGAGCGAGTCCAAAACGGCAGGGTTTTGTGACTGTTGCCGCTTAACCAGCTCTCTCAGCGCCCTGTGCATCGTCTTGTAGTCCGACTCGTGGCTGATGACGTACCTGATCAATTGATAGGCACGACGGTCATTGGCTTTGGCAAACTTGCCCAAGTCGGACCGAACCTTGAGCTGATCTGGATAGAACTGGGCGAAGTATGTGATGAACTGGTTAAGGTTGTCTGAAGCCTTTTTGCCCTCGGCCCCACTCGCCTCGCCTCCATTGTATGCTTCGCAGACCTTGAGCAGTTTCTCGGTCTTGTCCGCATACTGTGGCTGGCGATTAGTCAGGGCGAAAAATGCCTTCTTGCTGTTTGAATCGAGCGAGTTGGCCATCAGTAAGATCCTGTGTGCCCTGATGGCGTCGGCATCAAATTGGGTACCCCCGGGGGCTTGCGCCTGGGACTGTGACCCTCCGTTGGCCATCTTGGATGCCTTTTTCGGTTGGTGCGGATACGTAAGGGGAACAAGGTACTCAAACCTGACGCGTTCCCTGAGCAGGTTCAACTCTGGGTCGTTTGCGTACACGGTGTTGAAGACCTTGTTTGGGATGCCCACCAGCGCGGAGACAGCTTCGGGGTTCGAAACCAACTCGCCAGTGCTCGCGGCCCAGAGCTTTCCGAGAAGAACCATTGCTTCCACACGGATGGGGTGCTTGCGATCGCGAATTCGATCAGCCAACGCGCAAAGCACGGAACCCTTCTGGTCCACGCCCCCGTTCGGCGCCAGCTTCGTAACGACGTCGCGGAAGCTGAAACATTCGACGGCCTTGACACCAGCAAGCCGCACCCTTTCATCGCTGTCATTCAGCTTTTCTTCCAGCCCCTTGACCAGCACAGCCTCCTCGTCCCGGCTGAGACCAACGCCACCGGCAGAGGTTGCTAGTATGTACCCAACCGCCGTCGTCCATGCCGCCCGGATGGCAGCTGACTTGTCCTGTTTTCGGTTGACAAAGTTGTGGTAGATGGCGGGATGCTTCTGGGCAAATGAGAGGGGAGAATACGGCGTTGTGAGGACGTTTGCCGTCGGTTGCGACACGGCCTCGTCCGCAAGTGTCGGTGGTGGGTATGCTGCCGGGTCCAGGTTCTGTGGAGGCGGTGGCCCTGCAGCGCCGATTCCCGAGATCATATCCCCAAGGGTCTCGGTGGCTAGCTGGCGGACTGGTATAATGTCTGCATCAAGTTCCACGTTTACATGTGCGATGACGTTGGACAGAATATCAGGGCACGCCCTCCATAGCTCCCTGAGCAGCTGGTGCGCTTTCCTAAGTTCCTTCAGGTCGGATTCTGTGGGACCGCTGGCCATGTGCTCGTCTTCAGAATCATCGCCTCCCCTTTGCCTGCTCCCTCCGACATTGGTCACGTCCATGACGACGTCGCTGAAGTACTGGGTCACAAATCGGGCCATCTTGTCGGGGCAGCTGTTGCACACCTGCTTTGCCATCTGGTAAGCCTCTGGCTCGGCCTTGAGCAGGAGTGTAGACTGGCCCTCGTCCACATCGCCCTTGTCCCTGGGCCCGCCTAGAGCAACGGCCCTCAGGAACTGTGCCATGATGACATCAACCACTTTGCCAGGCAGGCTCGCGCTCTCGTCGATCACAGTGACCAGGAGCTCGACCATGTGCAGCTCCACGTGCTTGGATATGCGCTCCCCAGACCCTGACTTGGGCCCAGACACTGCATCGAAGAAGCTGGAAAAGAGATGAAGGAGCAGGCCCTCGTTGTTGTCGATGTCGTTGAGGAGCACGATACTCTGCACCTCGGCCAGGGAGGCGAGTACGTATTTGTGCTGGGTGTGGTAGGGGTTACTCGGGTCCTGGAGGGCGGGCAGGATATGCATGATGAAAAGACTAAAGACGTCCTGTGTTTGGCGAGTGTCAGTTGAGAGCGCACAGCTGGGCATGCTAGGGTAGCAGGTCATCGCTACTTACCTTGAGCTGGGATGGTGTAAAAGGCGCATTCGGGGCGCAAATGCGCAGTATGTCCACAAGGCAGCATGCGACAAAAGCCTTGACTCCCTTGTCCTTATGGGTGAGAAGGTTGTGCGACACGAGCTCCTTGGCGACTTTGGTCAATGAGCCCTTGTCGGTCAAGTCCTGATCGAGCTCGCTGAGCTCCTTGGAGAGGGCATCCAGGCGCCGGTGTAGCTCGCCGGTCGAGATGGGCTTCCCGGCCCTCCAAGTCAACGTCTGATCAAACTTGAGAGTCGCGAGCCTTTCCTGCTGGTCGTCGGCGCCATCTTCATTGTGGTCGGGTTGCTCTTCCTCTTGCTCCTCCTCCACCTCGGGTTCTTCCTCGTGCTCCTCTTCCTCGACAATGGCAGCTTTGGCCGCCGCACGGCTCCGGCGCGTCGGCGCCATGGTGATGGTCTAGTAGCTTTCGGGAGCTGCGCGATGTAGTCAAGTACCCAGGACAGGGTAGTTGCCGTACGGTTCAGCGACGCGCGCCCGAGCAGGGACGGAGCCTGGTGGGCTTGGGACACAGAAGTGGCGACGGATGATGACGACGATGACGAGGGAACCAATTCTTTAATATTTATGCATTCGACGGAGTGAAAGAATGTCAAGAGGGTCTTGGGACTGACAAGGCGAAACGCGTCGAGGGGCAGCGGCAGTGCCGATGTTCGCTTGGGCGCAAAATACAAGACGTGATTCGAGTTGCGAGAAATCAATTATTTTGGCGATGGGGTCGACCACGCGCTCGCGAGCGGAAGCGCGAGACTCGATGGTGCTTGCTTGCCTTGGCCAGGTGGATCCACTCAGGAAACGGGATGCGGGCCCTCCCTGTTTCCATTCCCTGGGCGAGAAGCCCCTCAACGCCTCTTAATAATGATCCATTGTACAGCATACAGTACGCAGAGTTCCACCAAAGTGGCATCTCTCTAGTCTAGTCTAGGTTATTTAGCTTATGTAGACAACAAATATTGCTGCATTGCATGTATAGAGAAATCAACAACTTGATTGACATTGACGCTGGAAAACCAAGGTTCAAAGAAATACTCCAGGCACGGTGTTCTAGACTGCTTTCAAGCCTCCCCCTCGCCAGATCGTCCCTGATCTTTGCCTGCATCATGTAGTTCCTGGCACGGGCGAAGACGTATGACCAGTCTGTTGAAGGTCTACAGCAAAATCCTGCTAGGGTTTCATTGAGTATTCGAGCCGTTCCTCCTCAGTGGCTGCAGGGGCCAAAAGGTGCGTTAGCTAAGCGCGTTGCCTAAGGTCTGCCGCAATTCCATCCTGGCCATCCAAGTTGAGAACACCCTCTCTACCATTCTGCTCCTCGAGTGCCTCTCCAGCTACCGTGACCGGCAGCCTTTCGCCGGGCTTTTCCGAGACTTGTTCTCCCTCCCCGGCATCTGTAGTCTTCTCTGCGGCCGCCTCGGCGGCGGCGGTGGCTGCTGCTGCTGCTGCCGCCGCTGCTGCTGCCTCTGCCTCGGCCGCTTCCCGTCTTTGCTGCTCAGCCCTGGCCTGCGCCTCGATGTGCGCAATATGACGCTCAGCGACACCGGGTGCTATACTGGCGAGAAAGAGGAGTCCTGCGCGTTCCAGCCGCCGTGCCAGGTCAAGCAGCCAATTGCCGTTTGCCTCCCTGCGGGCGGCCACCAATCTAGCAGCAGCCGCTTGAGGATCTGGCTGGCCGTTCACAGTATTTTGACCCGCATCGTTGCCAGCTGCAGGAGGTTCACCTGGTCGAGGAGGAGCTGCTCCTCCAGGGGCATTGGCCTGGGCTGGGTCGGCTAACGGGAGGAGACGCTCCAGATGCTGACGGACTGGCTGCCATGCGGCCTCAAATCGACCGTTGAGCAAGCCGGTGTTAACGATCAAAATCCCAACGATAACCGTGACCACGCCGCACCATTTCGTCCATGACCAGCCCAATCCGCTTGTGAACCACCACAGCAGCAACACCAGTCGTATCACCAGCCAGAGATGAGGCCATACCGCCTGAAATATGGCCCCCGCGCCCTGTGCATTGGGATGACGCGCCCGCACAATTATCCGACGCACGCCCTGTGGTTGCTGCAGCTGGCGCAATGCCAGCTGCTCTTGTTGTTGTCTGAATTGCATGTATCGCTGCCTGAGCTCAATCCGCCGCCGTTGCCCATCTTGACGCCATCGCTCGACAAAGTCAGCGTCGTCTGTCGCCTGAGGATTAATGTCTGTGGCAACGGGTTGGCCGCTGTCAGATTGAATGCCAGCTGCAATGCGAGCTGCGAGTCCGGGGGCGACGAATGGAGCTGGGAGGGACTCTCCCGGAATGTCGGCCGGGCCCGTTCCAGAGCGAGCACCGACAGGCTGGTCCAGCGGCAATGAGGTGTAGACGCCGCCATTGTTAAGCAAGATGGCATAGGGGCCCTCTGGCGAGTTCAGGATGTACACGTCAGGTCCAGAGGCGTGGTTGGCATCAGCCTGCTGACGTGGCGCTTGCTGCGGTAGCTGATTGTTTAGGCCCGGTGCAACCTGACCTTGGTATTGTGTCCAAAAGTTGTTTTGAATCTGAGAGCCTAGTTGATTGATCTGTTGCTGCCGGACTCGGGCGGCCGCTAGCTGATCTGCAAATATGGCCGCCCGTTCCCTAGCGCGGGCATCGGCCATAGTTCGTGCCACCACGTTCCACGTTGCGTCGCCAGACGGACTATACAGCTGCTGAGCAGGGTTGTTGACGACGACAGGCTCAACTGTCGAGGTAAACTGCGCTTCATTGCCCTCGCTTGTTGGCGTTGGGTCTACCGCTTGCAGGACTGGGGGTGGTGGCCCAGATTGATCTTGGACTCCCAGCCTGTTCTGCGCTGCCCGGTCTCGCTGGTTCTGCGCAATGATTTCGTGGGTGGTACTGGCCGAGGGCTGAGAATTGGAGGCTACCGTCGGAGGTGTCTCAGTGCCTGGAGGAACCATGAGAACGACGTGTAGAACACGACGGTTATCGGTATGAAACTATTGCAGCAAGCGACCGTCAGTAACTGAGCAAAATTACACCGGCTCCAGCATGTCTGGGACAGCGAGTATACGCACAGCATCCGGTCCGAAAGCATCGCCCAGGCGCATGTCGGGCTGCGCCAGCATCCGTCCATGGTAGATCAGCCTCATGGCGACTGCATCGCGATTCGGTAACGTCAGGCTCATGCGGATCTTGTCCTGTAACTGGGCTATCGTGGTTTGTGCAGGTAGGTCGGGGAATGTGAGGGGAGTGGGCACGCCGACGGACGGCGACACGATTTCGAGCGTGACAGTGGCGGCATCGGGGGCCGGGGTGGCCATCTTGGTCCGGAGGCGCAAAGGCGCCGTCCGTTGGCAGTAGGCGAGGGATAGCGCAAATGAAGTTCAGCCGGAGGCTGTCATGGAATGTCGGTCAACTTTGCTGCGTGATTTCAATTGATCTACCAACGGATGGAGTCCTTTGTATCGTTCTTCGTAACCTGGGTTGGAGGAGGAGATAAGGAGAGGATGACGTCGGCTGAGCGAGCGACAAGGAAGGGCTAATCTCGTTCGTTCAGAGAGTATGCAGAGCAGTGTCTGCAGACTCGAGAGTTTAGAATTGACAAATGAAAGTAGCAAAGGGCAGAGGAACACGATGGAAAATACACAAAGCCAGAAAATAAAAACGACGTGGCTCGGACTTTTGTTCAAGCCGTTGATGCTGATTAGATTGAACGGTTTCTTTGCTCGTTGATGCTTGCAACCAGCAAGGTGTCCAGACTGGCGCTAGGAGTCGCGTGGTACCTGCCCTGCCGAGCAAGCCGGGGTATTGACTTGGTTCCCTGTGGGACTCGGTCTCCATGGCACGCGGGGTTCAGATCGAGCCTTTTTTCTCGCCACGATACGATGGTTGCGACAGAAGAGTACATATTAATTGAGACTTGAATTTAGATTGTTGTCCATGTATGTACTACGATCTTGTCTCCCAAACAAGCCGTACAGTAGCTGTGAGTCAATTCCATGAAGAACTAATCCAGCCAGGCTAGATAGAATAACAGGCTGCCGACTACCTTGAGCAAGTAATTAGTGCTACTTTAAATAAATAGGTGTCGTTTGACGCATATGCCGAACAAAAAAAAACCATCAAGGGACAACCTAAAGCGTGGAATCCATTTGTTCTCCAAAGGAGACTGAAATTCAAAATCCTCCCTCTGCGCTACATTATCAGAACATCGTCCACCGCCCAGATTTCAACAGACGTCATCCTGTCTCCTCCTCTCGCATGGCCCAAGCGAAAGCATTTGCATAAGGACCAGGGTGCTCCCCTTTTTACCACGCCACCAAAGCCAATTTCCCGCCGAGCAACAACCACACGGGTTGTGCTGGCTCGGAAAGAATTGGCCAGGGAACACAACCAATTGGCCCTTTTTTTTTTATTATCTCTCCCTCCTCTCCCGAGAAACAAAACCTACCATGGCTTCTGCAATAGCCGCCCGCACACGCCTAGTGCCCAGGTCACGCGCCATGCACACATACAGCTCGACCTACCTCCACTCGCGCGCGCCGCCCCCGAGCCGGGCGTGCTTCCCGAATGGAGGCGGCGCCGGCGGCGGCTCGCGCTGCTACTCGACCCACGAGACCCCCAAGAGGCCCAAGTTCACCTCCAGGTTACAGACGGCGTGGAAGAACTCCAAGATCACATGGTACAACATCCCGATCGGCGTCGGCATTGGTTTCCTGGGCCTGGTGCAGTTTTACAGGGTGCAGAGGAGGGAAAAGGACAGGTTAAAAGATGAGGTCGACGGAGATGCCGAGGGCTCGTCGCGACCAAGGAGGAGGCAGCGCATTAGACCAGATGGACCTTGGTACGTATCCCTCCGTGGTCACGGCGGCCAGCTATGCCGTCTACGGATGGGGACGTCAACTGACTGATCATGGCGACATAGGCAGGTGCAGATCATGTCCACATTACCGTTGAAAGCACTATCCAGGGTATGGGGAAGATTCAACGAGCTCACGATTCCTTACTACCTGAGGGTACCTGGCTTCAAACTTTATGCTTTCATTTTTGGCGTCAAGTATGTGTGCCCCTCAAGGTGCGCTCCACACAGATCATGAGGCCTCTCGCTAACCCATGAACTCGTGGGAACAAACAGCATGGATGAAATCCAAGAACCGGACCTTCACAACTTCCCCAACCTGGCATCCTTCTTCTACCGAACCCTCAAGCCCGGCGTCCGACCCCTCGACCCCGACACGCACGCGCTCCTGTCGCCCTCGGACGGCCGCGTGCTGCAGTACGGCCAGATCGAAGGCGGCGACATCGAGCAGGTCAAGGGCATGACATACAGCATAGACGCGCTCCTCGGCCAGACGACACCCTCGAGGCCCGGCAGCCTGGCGTCCTCGGGCGCCAGCACCCCGCTCGCGCACGACGACGAGGTAGTCAAACAGGACGAGGAGTTTGCGCGCGTCAACGGCATCTCGTACACGCTACCCAACCTACTCTCCGGCCCGACCTCGACAGCCAGTCCCAAAAAGGCCGATGTCGAGGACCAGTCAGTGACGCCATCCCCGGCATCGGTCTCCCAGGTCCGCGCCGACCTCGAGCTGGCCGAGAAGCCCTGGTGGTCGCTCCTGGCCGAGGAGCGCCGCACCAAGCTTTACTACGCAGTCATCTACCTTGCGCCGGGCGACTACCACCGCTTCCACTCCCCGGTCGACTGGGTCGTCGAGCGCCGCCGCCACTTCGCCGGTGAGCTGTACTCGGTCTCCCCTTACCTGCAGCGCACCCTCCCGGGTCTGTTCACGCTCAACGAGCGCGTTGTGCTGCTCGGCCGCTGGCGCTACGGCTTCTTTAGCTACGTGCCCGTCGGCGCCACCAACGTCGGCAGCATCAAGATCAACTTTGACCGGGAGCTGCGCACCAACTCGCTGACCACGGACACGGCGGCTGACCGCGCCGCCGAGGAGGCCGCGCGCCGCGGGGAGCCGTACAGCGGCTACGCCGAGGCAACGTACGAGAGGGCCAGCCCCGTCCTGCACGGGCACGCGCTCAGGAGGGGCGAGGAGATGGGCGGCTTCCAGCTCGGCAGCACCGTCGTCCTGGTGTTTGAGGCTCCCGCGCCCAGGGAGGAGGGCGAAGGCGGCCGTGTGCGCGACGGCTTCGTCTGGGCTGTGGAGAAGGGCCAGACTGTCAAGATGGGCCAGGCACTGGGTAAGGTTGTTGACGACTTGTAACAAGTGCTGTTCTTGTCTTTGCTTGACGGATGTACAAAAAAATAAATAAAGTAATGATTATGTACATTAGGTTTGTACTGTTGCCGTTACTCGTGTTGAAATACAGGCGCGTAAAAGGCTACATAAGTGCGTGGTCCGAGGTAGATGTCAAAGAGTTGGTGCATATTGTCACATGACAGTCATGCAGGTATTACAACCCAAAGCCAGCCTATGACAAAGACAACCACCGACGACACAGCAAGATTGTGGTTTGTTTGTTTGACCAATATTTTTTTTTATATTAAATTTCGAAACAATGATCCATCTATATTTCTAAAAGCGCTTGAAACTTGAACGCAACAATGCCGCTCCATTAGAAAAAAAAAGAAGACACGACTCTTTGCCGCCTCAACCTTAAGCGCCGTAGACCTTGACCCTCTCCTCGAGGGGCTTGAAGGTCTTCTCGCCGGCCTCGCCCTTCTTGGAGCCGAAGACGAGCTGTGCCGAGAGCTTCCAGGTGGCGGGGACGTTCCAGGCGGCCTGGACCTTGTCGTCGACGATGGGGTTGTAGTGCTGCAGGTTGGCGCCGAGACCCTCGGCGGTCAGGGCGGTCCAGAGGACGAACTGGAGCATGGCGTCGCTGTGGCCGGCCCAGATGGGGAAGCGGTCGGCGTAGATGGCGTACTGGGCCTGGGTCTCCTCGATGGAGGTCTGGTCCGCGAAGAAGAGGATCTGGAAAGGTGGGGGGTATTTGGTTAGTGG